>VNJN01001834.1:0-56672 GCA_008042485.1 Drosophila mayri | reverse complement strand
GTTGTTTTTAAGATCCTTCGACGAAAGGATTGGCTCCTTTTTCGACTTCCTTGTAAGGGTCGTGTAAAATTTGGCAGAAGTTGCTCGCTTTCTGCCACGTTTCTCCTGTTTGTATGTCTAGTGGATAGTAGAAAACCCTTTTAAACATTTGTGGGACATTCTATAAAAACGTTTAAGTGGTTTTCAACCAAAAATTTAAGTAGCATTTGTGGGAGAAAGTCCAGGAAGACTGGTACTCCATTGAGCCAGCAATATGCTCCAATCTGGTGGAGTCTATGCGTCGTAGGAGTGCTGCCGTTTTAAAAAACCATTAAAAAGCAATAAAATATTAAAACTAAAAACATTTCATGGTCAATTTTGGTAAACTAGTCGATTTGGATAAAGATAAGTACTTTCGTTTCTATTTTTTTTTTCCAGGCCACAACCATAAATTTGAACTTAAGTATAATTTTTTAGCTAAATAAATAAAGTTAAATGCATTTTTGTTTTTAAATATGTAAGATAGATGTAAATATATATAAAAAATGTTAAAATTCCCACTCATTACCACGTTCCTTATGAAATATACGACTTTGAACCCAAAGTGAAAAATCGTTTCTATTATTTTTTCCATCACTGTACATTTTTTGCCAGCTTTCCCCTTATGATTTATGCTCTCTTACTCGTTGTACCCCCCGACTGTCCCCTTGTTCTACATAGCAATTATTTGGAAGCCAAATTTTGGCACGCCCACACATACTATATATATAGTACTTGCCTAAGCGATTTCTCAATTTGCATATGTTACACACACACACATAAAGAGTCGCCCCGTGAAGGACTCTCCTGGGGGACCCTTGAGTTGGCCAGGCTGTGGCAGTCAATTTGTTAAATAAATTGAATTATGTTACAGTTTCACTTTTTTCTGCCCTATTTTTCTTTTTGGGGTCTCTGTTCAAGTTGACCTTTTTGAGGGGAAAGCTAATAGAATTACACATGCGATAAGTTTGATGCCCAAGTTCGAAGGGCAAATGACAATGATTCTGGTTCGAAATACTCCTGAGGCCTTAATGCTCTGCTGTGAATTTATTACTAATTAAAAAGTTGCAGCCGGATATAAACAAAAAAAAGAGGAAAAAGAGAAACGGGTAAAACCAACAGAGAAAACGGAAATTCTTGTCGTTCAAATAATTCATTTTGCTGGAGAACAAAAAATCACCCAACGGAAACTGGCCGTCGACCCAAAATAAATATCCAGAGATATTAAAATTTGGCAAACCATTTTTATATGAATTTCGAATGGAAAGAAAGACCGGAACCCAGTGCCAACCCCCCGACTTTTTCTTCGTAAGCCAACACATGCAGAGCATAATTAATAACAGGAAAAGCGGGAAAGCAGCAAGCGGTAGCAACGCGAAGCTGAGAGCGGAAATCCAATTAACATTTTTTTCGGTTACTTCCGTTTCCTGTCCAAAATTTAATGCTGGGAATGGGAATTTCACAAAACACAACAGTTGCCCAAAATTAATTAAATTTTATTTTTGTTATTTTGCTGCGCACAACGTGTGGTATACTTAATATGCCTGCGTGCAACTCATTTTGGCAAGGATTTTTAGTGCATTGGGATGAAGGCAAGCAAGGATCGTAAAATTTGTCCCATTCTTTAGTATCTTCCTCTCTCTTTCTAGTCCTGCGTTCAAGGCAATTGACAAACTTGGTCCTCGTTGTCGTCTTCTATTTTTTATGACCACTCCAGGGCCATTAACGCTTCATGGGTCGCTTCCAGTAGGGTTTGACTAATTAGATTTGCGAGCATATAGTACATATACTATATATTCGTGTGAAGGGTCCTTCTCGGCTCAAGTGTTGCTCAATTTTCCTTGGTAGCCAATTGTGTCCATAAAACGTAAGCGTAATAAACCTTTATACTTTTTTTTTGGCTGACTTTGGGGAAAGTGAAAGCATCGCTAATGGAAATTAATGTAGTGTGTGTGTGTAAGAGAGGGGAAAAGGGAATCTGTTTTAGTGGGTCTCTTAGAAGTTCGCTAGTTCGCTGGAAGAGCATAAATGTTGGACAGTTGTAACAGTTAACTAGGCATATTCGCAAGTTACTTAATTAAGTTTCAGGTGAAGTTTCGCAACAAGTAATGTTATGCCGGAATTTTCGCTGTACGCAAAAAGTTTTCTTCTTAATTAAGGATTTTATGAGCAACAGACTTTTGTAATGCGGCAAATGGGAAGCGCTGCTTGGGGTTTTTAATTAAACGAAATAATAAGAAGGAGAATAATAAGAAAATTGAAAGAGAAAATGAAACGGAAACAAAGATCAGCATATAGCACTTTTATGATTTGATTTTTTATTAATATTCTGAACTTCAGAAGCCAAAAATCAAACCCATTCCTTAGGATATTCTATTGTTTTTAAGGGAAACCCTAAATCCAACATCAATTCAATTAAAAACATTCAATTTTTTCAATTTACATATTTTTTCAAATATTTTCCCTGCCTATGAAAGTGTTTTCCTAAAGCTGTTCCCCAACTGAAGGGACAACTTCAGATTAATTCAACATTCCCTGCCCAGCTTGTATTCCCTTTATTCCCCCTTTTTTTTTTGAAACCATGTTTAATACCAACCATAGCTTGCCACACAATCCCCCTGATATGTTTACCTTTCATCGAATGCATCATAAAATCCACCAGCACCCCGAAAAATACGCGGCGATAAAAAAATATACAGAAAATGGCCGGATGAGAGAACGAGACAAGGGTTTGCAGAGAGAAGGTCCTCGGTGGCAGGTCGTAGGTCGAGCACTGTTAAAACCACTGTTGAAAAGCGACTTTCAATTAATATACAGTCCGAGGAGGAGTGGAAAATTCACAGACATTCTGGCGCTTTCGCATTCCGGCTCTGTCGGCGGCTCAATTCGGTGAACCTTAACGGCCAATAACGAGCAAAGGCCACAGGCCAAACACGCACTCCAATATGGGTGTGCACTTGGAGAAAATAGGTAGCTTTTTGATAAGGATTGTATAATTACAGATGAAATTACTTCCTAAGCTTTACCTGAATTTTAATTAAAATTACTAGAGTCAATTTACAGGTTTTTTAATACCATTCTACATTCTTCTATCTTTTTACTTCCCTTTTTAAATGTCTTATTTCGGGCAGTGCTTATCCTGTCCCATCCTATAGTTCTTTATCCTTCGCACTGTTTTTTTCTTGTTTTGGTTTTATTAATGCCCAGCAGACATTTTTAAAAATACATTCAATGAGCAGCGGAAGGAAACAAAAAATACTTTGTCTGGCCCTCACACGCACCACTCTCCACTTCCCACTAACCACTCCTCCCTCTCTCCACTAACCCACCCGAGGGACTCGTAAATTTTGCAATTTCTTCATTGTTGCTAATTTATATGACACGCCAGAGTGGCGGCGAGCATTAAGGAGCGAGAGAGATCAGCAAGGACGAGCGCTAATCCAAAGCAAATAATGCGTTGCATAGCGTCAGGCGTCGCGAGGCGTCGAAAATGCTTTCAGGGCCAAAAGCCAGCACAAAAAAAGGTGAAAGGGCAAAGAGGGAAAAGAGATTCAAGTGAGAAAAACCCAGCAGGTCAAAAAAGAAAAGCCAACAAAACAAAAGAAAAACCGAAGCACGTAACTTTTGGTTAACCAAATGGAATATGACGGGTCGGTTCGCTCTGACCCACTCAGCAGAGAGAAGGGAAAAGGGGGGAAGAAGGGGGATACAGCACACCCCTGTCCCCAGACACAGACCCCCGCGCCCTCGCTCATCCCTGGCCCTGCTGTGTTGTGTTAGTTCAAATTACCTGAAAGTCCTTTTGGGCTTTTGAGTTGCTACACAAAACTAGGGCGAGGGATGAGAGGAGGATGCTGCTGCATATATATGAGCGGTGTGGAGTGGAGACCACTGCAATTTGCAGATTTTTGTGCCGGAACTACATAGCAATATGAGTTTCATATTCGGGCACACGATGGTCTTAAGTGGAATTAGAGATAGGTGGTGCCAGATTTCCCTTTTGTCTAGGGGGAAACTTAATACTCCACAGGGAATTCTGAATTTAGGTCTTGGAAATTGTCTAATTGGAAATGAGAAGGGAAATATATATATATTTCGATACTGTAATAAGAAATTATAATTATTTTATGAGAATTTGAAAATTCTTAAATGTAATTTCGATTAAATTCAAACTGATTAAAGAAATTTTGACATAGTTTTCACCTCCTTTTCTTTATTTAAAATCCCTTAAAAGTAATTTAAATAACTTCCAAAACCTCAACTTGTCTCTGTCGCTGAACCGCAGTAATCCCAAACCACGTACCAGAAACTAATTACTAAGCTGAAAAAATCTAATAACTTTATGGAGCCTGAAGTTGGCCAACAAATCCGCTTAGGTCCAGTGAAATTTTCGTGTGAATTAAGACATTTTTTATGCTGCTTGTGGCTCTTTTGATAACGGTCTATGAAAAAGCTAAAACTCATTACATTCGGTGTGTGCCATCTTCTCCTAATCCTGACGCAACTTTGTTGCATTATTTCGAGCCAAGTTTGCTAGACCAAAAAAGGAAGGAATAAAAAAGTGAAGTGAAGTTTATTTTTTGCTGCCAGGATGACGAGATGTATGTGTGGCACATTGTATGCCGTATATATATACATATTTTGCATGGCACCCACTTCGGCACTCGGCAGAAAGTTGAAAGAATATTTAGTGCCTGGCCATAAACTGAACAATTTGCTGTCAAATTATGCCTTTCAAAAGGCAAAAGTTGGGTGGCTGCTGCTGCCGTTGGGTGGCTCAGATCTATGAAGTGTCGTAAAAAGCGCATGAAACTGTGGCAAACACTTGGGGCACAACACACAGCAGAGCACCTCCCCCCGAAAATGTGTGCAACATTTTCGGACATTTTTATGACAGACAAAAGGGAAACGGCACAGGAGGAGAGAGCCGGAAATGACTGGACACCATGTTGCCGGCTATTTATTGAACAGCAGCAAAGGGGGAGGGTGGGCCAAGGAAAATGAAAAGAAAATGGTAAAGGGGAGGGGGCAGTAGATGCACTTAACATGTGTGAAAAATGCGCTCAAGGCAAAAGCAGAAGGAGAGAGGCAAGCTTTGGCCAGGTATTAGATTGTTGTGTCCTTCCTCCTTTTCGCTAAGCACTGAGAGATGAGATTAAGGGGAATTTTCATTTAATTAAGGCTTTGAAAGATGAAAATTATAAAGAAAATAAAATGATACATTTTCTGGGTAAATAAATTAAGTAGTTTTTATATTCGAATTTTCAATTTAGTTTTTTTAGACTTTGAATATTTCTTTACATGAAATTTAAGCTAAACTTGTGGCTATAACTATTTTTTCCCAGTGCACTTTCTCTGCCTTGTTTTACCACAACAATGCGTTTTGTGTGTGAGCATGCGAGGGTGTATGTTGGGGGTATTTCTGTTCTGTTGTGTTTTCTCAAGCTTCGTTCGCCTGGCAAATTGCCATAAAAAAATGTTTTCAAGCGCCACAAAATATGCAACACACAATTTGCACATGCAACGGTACTTGCTGGTGTGCGTGGTGTGTGTGTGTGTTTGTGTGTGCCCCATAAAATAGCGCATTGCATTTTCTTCGCATACTTGTCAGCGTTGCTCGCGGATGGAACTTTTCGGTTTTGAATTAAACAACGCACGTATTTCACACCGAAGGGCTGCACATCGTGTTTTGCCCCGGTGTTTTGAGCCAGGTTAGAGAACTGGCAGTGGAAGGTAGCCCTCTCCCCCCGGCCTCTAAATGCGCCTGGAGGGCCAACAAAACGCGTTTATCCATCTGAGTGACTGACAATTCCGAATGAACTTGCCACGTTTTATGTGGCAAGTGAGCGATAATTTCAGCTTTTAAATTATGCTGGAAATAAGGGACTTTAAGTGTTTAAATTTAATTAAAACAAGGGTGGGAAATACTTTAAAACAAAAACTAAATTACATTATTTAAGGTGTTTAAATTCGCTGAAAAATTATTTCAAAAAAACCAGAATGCTATGTTTAAATTAATACAAAATTGAACAAATTTCCTTTTACCAATTATAATCTCTAAAATTATTTAAAACAATAGCTAAGTTAAAGATAAAGTTTATTTTTGCTTATTTACCTTTGAAGTTATTAATAAAATTACCTATAATACATAGTTTATCTGCCGGTTAACTAATGCCTTAATCTTAAATATGTCTCAATTGGGTCCTTCGACGACTTTGAGCCAATCGAGCTTAACTCTTGCCACCCTATTTGCCAAACACTTGAAATTGGAAGTTTTCATGTGTCGCGTCTTCAGGCTATTAACTGCCATTCTGCAAATTGAAATCCTTGTTAACACACACACACACTCACGTGTCGCTGCTGCCTTTGTGGCGCGTTTTATTCGCCAGTTTTTGTGGCAACTGATGGAATCGAGTCGAGTCGAGTTGAGTTGAGTGGAGTGAAGTGCAATGAATTCGAAGCGGGGAAAACCAAAGGGAGAGCTGGCTTTTTCCCCATTTCCCAGCCAACACACGCACAACTTTCACTGATTGTTTAGACTGGCAACGAGCGTCGCCTCTAACTATGCAACAAATTGTTGTTGCAAAGGGCGGAAAAGTCTTATAGCCCACATTTTCCCAGCCTTTTTTTGGCTTGCCAGTTGTCTTGATGGGTGGCCTGTGCAACTATCCCCCCGTTTTCACCTTCTGCTTAAGTTGAGTTTTAGTTTCCAAACTAGAGCTGCAGCATTGGGAAATCCCCAAAAAGGTTGGGGGAAAACCGCGAAAGCCCCGTTGAAGGCATCTGTTTGTGTGCGTGTTGACAATGTTTTAAGTGCTTGTGTGGCAGCTTTTCTCGATTTTTGCTTCATTAAATTCCCCCCTCAAACATATTTACGCGGGGCTTTGCTTTTCCTACTGGATCCTCAAGTTTTTCCACTCGCGCTGCCTTGGCTTGTGTTTGTTTATGGAAACATAAATTTCCGGCTTGAAACTGGGGAAACTTTGCTCATCATTCTCACATTCTCACTCAGCCCTTGGCGGCGGAATCTTCGTGCTTTTAAACCTAATTTCCGACTTTTTGAAAATATTATTATTTTATTTTTGGGGAAAGATTTTCTGGCTAGACGATTGAATGGATAAATAGGTAAAAGTACTGGGTTATCAGATTATTGAATTGGCACTGAGAGAAAGTTGTTTAAGAATTGAAATATAATTTAATATATAATATAAAAAATTTAGTTGTAGAAATTATAGAAATGTGGCCTTAAAATTAATCCACTTTCCTAAATTTTGCTCACCAAAAGTATATCTTATATTGCTACTAAAAATTAAACAAAATTCTCAGCCCTGTTAAGGTGTAATATTTTAATATATTTTACATAGTTTAAGAAGCTTATCCTGCTTTATTTCAGTGTGATTAACTTGTGCATTTTCACTGTTAACTCTTATCGCTTTTGAACAGCATTTTGTGTCATGGACTTCATGTATTTTTTGGCTGCATAAATCCAAACGCACCTTTTGTTCCCCCGATATCTGATGATGTCTCTACCCCTGCCTTTAAATGACTCTAGATTAAAACTGTGTGGGCGGTGTGGTGTCCTTTGTTTGCAGCAATTTTAATTAGTTTGTAAAAAATAATGGTTTTGGAAGACCGTCAGCTTTGTTTACCTATAAATTCAGATGCCGCACTCACCTTCTCATATTCCTTTTGAAGGCCTGGCACATAGACTAAATTATGGTTCCCCGAGGGTTTTTCCTATATTTTTTTTTTAGACAAAAGAAAGGCAAACATTTTCAGCTCGCATTTCGCCATTAGAGAGGGTGAGCCCTCCCCTGCCAAACAAATTGATACCCTCACCCTCAATGGAGAAAGGCAAAAATAATTTCTATATATTTTCCTGCATTATTGGAAAAGTTGCTGTTGCTGAAACTACCCCGAAATGTGAAATCGAAAACAAAGACCAAAGCAAAGCACCTCAGCAAATTTTGATTAATGCATTTCAATAATAATTTCAGCTCTTTCATCTCACAGCAACCCAGGCACCCAGCATCCCAGCTGGCAATTTGCAATTTGTTTCGCATTTGCACTTTGATGGTTTCATTTTATGTTCCATGATTTGCAATATGCCATAGAAAACCAATGGAAACAAATGGCAGCAGCGATTGCAGTCGATGAAATTTGTTGCAGAATTACTTGCGACTTCTTTCTTCTGCCAGCCAACTTTTTCAATTCCGGCTTTGGTAATTGAATCTGCGTGCCGGATCAATCAAGGAAATGATTTTTGGGATACAAAATAACACCTTGCAAGCAATATCATATGCAGGAATGCAAAAGTCTTAAGCTGCAACATATTTTCTGGCAGTTTTTCCCCTACCTCCGTTTCTCATTTTCCTGCGTCATTAATTGTTCCTTTGTTGGAAAAGTTTTTTAACTTTTTTCGCTCACTAACAATTACATTCTTTTGCCATGCATAAGTTTAAAGTAATTTAACTTCTGACGAGCTCTTGCCTCGAACTGAAACAAGTTGCAAAAAAAATAAGAGCACAAACTTGCCAAAGACTTTGTGCAAATTTTCTCCTTGAGCTTTGTTTTTTACGTTCTTAAGCGTTTTAAAATTGCTGGCAAACTGCAAAAATAAAAAAAATTAAAACTGCTAAAGTTCAGTGAAGTGTGAATTGATTTTATTTTCTTCGAAAGCGAAAGGAAAAAATTAAAATTATTATAGTTATTAAGAAGTTTTTATAGAGCAGAGCTAACGTGTATGAGTAGGAAGTAGGCTAAGAACTTTCTTTTCAAGAAATTAATTAAACTCTTAAGGAGAGCCTTACTTTTTAGAGCTTCCTTTGAGCTAAAAACAAAATGTTTTGGGGTTTTTTAAGAGTCAAGCTTGTCGTCGTCTACTTGAAACCCCATTAGCAATGGCAGGAACTGAAATGGAATTCCCATGGGTTAACATCAGAGCAAAAAAAGCCCACTCAGTGCCCAAAGTGGGGAGTCGAGTGCTTGACTCAGACTTGAACATGCGTTATTCCAGATATTTGTGGGGGAACCTCTGACCTGCATTGACACGTGCCGCGTGCAACCCTTCGCAGTCTGTATTTATGATTATTGTTATTGCTGCTGTGCTATATATATATATATACATATAGCTGGAGGTGTGTGTGGGTAATATACATATATATATTCCGCCCTTACCACCTCTGACTTCCCCTTCGCATCTGGCGCACCTGATGTTGTTTTTCCTGATGTCGAAGTCAATTTGTGTCACGGCCCCTTCGATGGCTACGAAAATAGTTCAAGCCAGAGGAAGAAAGGTAGTTGGAAAGCTGAAGATAGGCAACACCTAGAGGCCGTGCCTAATTGTTTAATACATCAATTTTCCCTAAATTTAAACTTCTCCAGAATTTTTAAAAGCATTTAGAGCCAACACATTTGCCTTTGGAAAATTATTTAACTTATTTGATCTGCTGGCATCCAAGTTATTTATCCAACACTCTTCGATTCCCATTTGCTTTCATTTGCACACTTGAATGCCAGCAGTACACATCGCTTGTCGTCACCCGTACGAAATTTCTGACTTCGAGGTGCAATAATAGCCCTGATTCCCCAGAAGAGCCCCCTTTGGCAACCCTCCTCGCATGTGCGCTAGCACAGCTACCAAAGTATGCAGAATTTCTCGAATATTTTTCGCATATTGCATGAATCCTTCGAATCCGTTTCCGTTTCCGTTTTGTGCAGCAGCAGCAGTTGGGGCGTATTCATTGCATTCCTTTGAGCCAGAGCGCACCTAATGAGAACAAACTGCAGAGGGACAGACAGACAGAGAGACAGAGGGCAGGGCAAGGGCTACCAAAAGCAATTACCAGGCTACAAAATCCCAGAACAGAGAGAGTAGGGTTTTAGGGATCTAAACCTAATTTCAATCAATTTGGCCTAACAAGCGACAGATTGCCAACCTAACGAATCAATTTGATTTCCCAAAGAGACAAAAGAATCGACGACGATGGACGACGGCTGTCGGCAAACGGCAACAAATTTCGCATTTTCATTTACAAAAAAAGTAAAAAGGCGGCCTCACAGTAAAGATGTGGAAATTCGACTCAGATGCGGGCTGCACTGAAATCGATTTGGGTTGCAACGAGGCTACAACTCCTACTCCAAATCGGTAGTCGAAATTCGGTATTCGGTAGCAAGTGGCATCATTACTCAAGCAAATGGGGGGCCATCATCAACATCAGTCGATGGCCGACTGGCGGAGTTCCGAGCAGACAACAACAAGTGCAATCAATTTCCCGACAAAGGCCAATGCATCCTACAAGAACACAATTCCCACTCATTTTCCCACCCACAGGCACTCGTCCACCCTCTTAATCCCTTAAAACTCAACCCTCTGGCCTTTCCCCGGCTCATCTGCATGCGAGTGCAGCTGCTGATGCCGGCACTTGAAATGCAAAAATATTTGGAAATTCCTCGATTGCATTTGGATCTCATTCAGTCAGTCAGTCAGTCAGTCAGTCAGTGGGGCTGTGCTGCAGTAGCTCCAGCAGATATTCCCCACGAAGCTGTGCATGCGATTGGAGTGCGGTTAATGAGGCTCTGCTGAGTCCCCAGAAAATAAAGGAAGGCCCTGAATTCGGGAACTTCTGGGAAATGTAATACAATTTCAAAGTGATGTTCAAGGATTAAGGATTCAATAATTCAAGTGATGGTTCTCTGGTTAAAGGTGTCTAGGTTGATCCTTTTGGAAATTTAGAAGCCTAAGAAAAAGAAAAGCTATCTTTTATTTAGGAAGATAATTAATTGAATGGGTAAAAGTTACATTTCCGACAACTAAACTTTATGGAAATCATTATGAAAGACTCTTTCGTAATTCAAAAATATATTTATTCCATAAGAATCAATCGATTTAACAAAAAGCCAAACATTTCTTCAGAAGTTAATAATTTATTAATTTATTTATGTAAAATTTCTCAATTTGTTCCTCATTTTAATAAAATTATTTAATCTCAAGCTTATCCTTTCTTATTTTCACAAAGAAAGCCGTTGTAATTATTACACTTTTTGGTTAATTTTCGGCCGGAGCAGCGGGTAAGGAATGGAGAGAAGGGATCCAACTTCGGCATCCTTTTGCCCCCCACGAAAGCCAATAAATTTCGTTTGCTGTGCCTCGGCTGTTTGCCAAAGGACATGCAGGTTTACTGCGAATGAGCAAGGCGAACTCCCTCTTACAGTTTCCTTTTCTTTTTTTTATTAAACAGCGGCCTCACGTCGCTCGCCTTTCCGCAATGCAAATGGAAGGTCCTTTATTTGGCCTCGGCCAGGGGTCAAATAAAGAATTCGCTTTAAGGCCGAAACTCTTTATTTTTTGCCTCCTTTTTGGAATCAGTGCAGCGGCCCTGAAAGTGATTCGTCAAATTCCACACTGCCATATATTACAGACGAATGTACAAAAAATAAAAGAGGAGCAGTAGGATTCGGATGTCGTTTGTTTACTCGACTGCCAGCTGAGCCAGCTCTTGGGTTTCGTTCAACAACTTTTCGAGACAAGTGGCCACTCGGTGGCCATCACTCCAGAAGGTCCTAGAGAACTCAGCTCAGGCAGTCAGATTTAAGGACATGCCTGACCGATTGAAGTCACCTTTTGATCGTTTTTCCCATGAATTGTAATTCGTCAGAAATTGTCAATTCATTTGGAATATGAATGCACATTGTAAAAAATATATGAATGATAATCGAATGGCTTCCTGGTTAAATAGTTAAATGATTCCAACCGATCGGGGGCCATTGAGTGTGTGGCATCAATTAAAACAAAACACATTTGTCGCCAAATGGATGCATCCTGCTGCTGCTGTCAGTGTCATTAATATTTCACAGCCACGCTTTGCCACATAATTTAATATCGAAATTATTTCCTTTTTCAATTAATTTTAAACAATAAAAAGTGGAGTGAAGTGGGGTGTGCAACATACATGCATATATCCGTGTGCATACCTATGGAACTGCATACAATTATATTGCAGCATTCATTTAAGACATGCATTAAGGCATGCAACTGAATCGTTAATCACGAGAGCGGTAAATCAATAAAATAAAAGTAAAATTGTATTTTATATGCAGTGGCTCTGAAACAGAGAATACAGTATGTTAACAATTTATAGTTGCAAATAATAAGAATTTATAGATTTAAATAGTAAAGGAACTTGACGAGAAACCATTAAAGAAATTATAATGCATTCTCATTCATTTAATATTCCTTTTTGTTATTTCACAAATAAAATATCTTCTCAATGACAACTTCTTTCCTTAATTTCTTCCCCTGTAAACCGCCGGCTGAAACCCGAAACTGTCTCATCATTTCCCATCAAATATCTTGCCATCTCCATTAAGACATTTGTAGTTTGAGGCTATGGTCGGAGGTCTGGCAAAGGGTAAGTGCTTTCCGTATCAACCCCCATAAGATACAGATTTGCAAAAAGATATCTATTGCTCCCCCAATTGCCATAAAAAGAACTCGGATATTGCTGGCGAAAAATTTACAACAACTGATCTGCTGTCTTATTAAATTTTCGGAATGTTTCTACCCTCGGCCTCTGGGCTTTGTGTCTAACATTTACCGAAAAGCTACCCACAGGGGACAGTTTCAGCCAGCCAAGGGTTGGCTCACCTGATTGGGAGTGCGGGAAAAAATACGAGAAAATGCTGAGGGAAACCCGGTGATAGACAAAATCTCTCCCATGGAAACAATTATATATTTTTCGGCGTCCAAGAAGAGATTTTTCGACCAGGGGGTAGATTTTTCTTGGCCACACCTTGTGGGGTGTGCAGTGTGTGTGCGTGTGGGTGCTAGGGAGTGTTTTCACAGTTCTGTTTATCCACCCATAAATGTATCCCGGGGCCACTAGCCCATTTCAATCTTAATGCACCATCAGCAGGAGGAAGGATCACGATGAAGTTTGACCCATGGATAAAATGTTATTCCACTTTTACGTTGTTTGTGTTCTGCCTTTCAAGGCAAACACAAAAAACCATAAATATGCAATGTAAAGTGCGTGGGCCAAAAGGTAGCTTGACTTTGGTCTGAACTGCAATTGTTTGGCGCAAATTGTCGCCATTTTCTATAAATATTTGAAGCAGAAGCCAGGCCACCGGAAAACTTGCAACAGGGAGCACAGCTTTGTTGTTTTTTATGGCATCGTTGTGCTGACGAGGGAAACAAAAGGCGATGTACATGTACATATGCAAATAATAAACATTATTGGACCAACAACTGCCTCGACATGGAGCTATGGGGATCAACGGGGAAGTCACTTGGGAGCCGAACAAGCAAGGATTTTAACCCATTCTATGGTCTTGTTTAATTTTTGTGCATTAACCATGCATGGAAAATATTAAAATGTAAAACTTGTTCTTAAAAAAAAACAATTTAACCTTTAGAAAATAGTTTTTCTTAGGTTTTTGTTATGCCTGGCTTAATACAAAATAAAAATACAATTTCTTTATGGAAATAACTGTTATTTCTTTAAAACAAATATGCTTTCACTTCCCATGAGCTCAAAAGTGGTTTAAACGCATAAACACTGGGCCATGGGGATCAAATAGGAAGCATCCATTGTACATGTATGAGAATGCATGGGATTAAATCTTAAATTCCGCATATTCGCATATATTTTTCTGTGAATTATGTTTAACCTTTTTGGCTGTGGGAATCCTCGCAGCAGCAGCAGCAGCAGCAGTGTTACCTTTGCTCTGCCGTTGACATCTTTCACAGCTCCCTCGCTGTGTGACAGCTCACAGCTCTCGCAGTTTTTACCTACGAACACCGCCCAGGTGCTCCGGGGCTCTGCACCTGTCATCGCTCTTAACACTCTGTAATATTTTGCCAGCGTACAACCGGGGGGAATCCTTCCAACCTTCCCTCACTTCCTCCCACTTAATTGAAAATCCAAACTGCATTTCCTTCTGCTCCTCCGCAAGGTGTGGATTGTGGAGTGCATGGATGTGGGCTAAATTAATTAGCAGCTAATGAAATGGCGCACATATTTATACAGGCCTGCTTCCTGTCTAGCTGTCACCTGGCTGCGGTGGTCCTGTTCCGGTTCCAGCGCCCGAGGCAGCAGCCATCGTCAGTGGGGACATTAAAAAATTAACCACTTTCATTGGCAATTGAGCACATTGAGTGCTTGAGGGCTGCTATTGTTAAAGCCGTAAATATTTTATAAAACATTTCATTTATTAATGTTTTATGTGCATGTTTTAAAGCGCATTCAAGTGGAGCATTCTGGCCCCTCCTAACCTGGCAACCACTTCCCGCATCAACGCCTGCTCTCCTCCTTTGAGCCATTTATCAGACGCCTTCGTTGGGCTGCACCCCAAGTTGATTAATTAAATTGTTGACAATTTTAAAAGCCGCCATGGAGAGGGCATTATTCACAGCTTAACATTTACCAACTGCTGCCATGGTTTTATTGACTTTTTCAGCTTTCTATTTTGTTGTTCTCGACAAATGCACTAGAAAATTAGCTGCTTGCGGTAAGCTGGCCAAAAAGGAGGTGGTAAAACCAAAAGATTTGCTAAATAAGTCAGCTAAACTAATACCCTACTACTAGAAATATTTAAATATTATTATTTATTATTAAGTACAATTTATTTTTAAGTCTACAAATTCATATTTCCACCAAAGGCAAAAACCTCCTTCCTTTTCATTAAACCCATTTATCCTTATATCTCTCCTGTGCTTTTGCCACATGTTATTTAACTTGATGTGTGCTCTGGGCCTTGGCAAATGGCTTGTAAAAGTTAATATCCTGGCCACAGGACATCCGCTTCCATTTAGCACTTAAGCTTGATTGGGGCGGGGCCAGTTTGAGTTGCACACGAGTCAATTTTAATTGAAACCGCAACAAAACAATTAAACCTAAGCTCATCTTTTTTTGTTTTACATATATTTTGTGCAAAAATAAAGTCACAACCGGGGTGTGTGTGTGTGTGTGTGTGTGTGTGCGAGGTATTAACTTAAGTTGGCCACCCAACTCAATTAAAATGTTGGACAAAATTGCATATGCATAAGAGCCAGGCGGCGGCAAGTAAACAAATCTAAGGGTGTGTGTGTGCTGCATAAATTAATAAACTTGATAGTGGGCGGCGGAAGTGGGTGGGGAGGCGGCATGGGGACACCACTCGACGGGCATAAAAACTAAACGAGCTTTGAGCGCCGGGCGACGACACGTACGCAGAGAGTAGCAGCAATTAAAATTTTAGTAGTCGCCCAGCCGTGACAGGATCCAAGCGGAGGATGTGGCAAGTGGCAAGTGGGAAGTGGATGCGTTTGCACATATGCCTTTACTATCATCCTGTGCCAGTCAACGGCTCGAGTTTCATGACAAACACATGAACCGAAAAAGACATTCAAGGGGAGCTCTCATTTTCACCTTTTTAGGCTTTTGGAGATTTTAAATACAAATTGGAGATTTCATTTTTGGTTCATCACTTTACTCTTTTCGAAATATTTATACATAATTTTAAATTTCAAATTAAAATAAACTAAAATAGTTTACAAAAGTGCTGCACGTAAAGGTGCAACCTAATTTATATTACAAACTTTTTAGATACATTTTGAAATATTTTAAAACCCTTAGTGCTATATAGAGAGACCTTTTAGGAAGAAAATAAAAATCAGAACTCGTTGCCAAAGTAATAGAACCAGAAAACACAGCCAGGTTGCAAGGGGAAGCCTCTTCCGCTGTTGCCAAATCGACGGCGGCATCCTGCTGTGGGCATAAATAAATTGTGTTGCATACTTTCATGCGTTTACCTGAGGTGCCTGTCCCAAACACACAGCATGGCGACGCTGCCACTGGCGTTGTCATGGCCCTTAATGACGCCTGTTTTGGGGACCACGAAGGCGAAATTACATTTACAATTAAGCACCAGCCAAGAAGCAGCAAGTTTGCTGGCCAAATGCACACGAAGGCACATAGTACAGGAGATAACCAGGCATCCCTTTACCTGTCACTATCTGGCCTGCTGCACTCGCAAGGAATGCATCATATTCACCTACGGAATACCAAGGAAATCCTCTGGCAGGCCACAACAATGCAGCATAACTTCATGGACCAATAGTTGCCATAGCTTTAGCCAGCATGTCCAACTAATGGCAATTGTAATTGCAAAATAGTTCGACCTGAAGCCGGCATTTGTGCGCGTTTTAACTAAATTGCAATTTGCTGAAGAATTTCGCACAATGAAATTCAATTAACAACAAAAGCGGACACCAGGCAGAATCTCTGAATCTGCTGCTGCTGCTGCTGTGGCATAAACCCACTCTCGCCTGGACAGATAAATATAATGGAGAATAGAGAATATGGAGCCGGCTTATGTTGTGCGTCAGTAAATCAGAACAATTTCGCATAAACTTCAAAAATAATAAATTCCCATTTTAATTACACTCACCGAAGGGTTTAGAGACAAAGCAAAAGGGTTTGTGTGCAATGTTTTTACGCAAGAAATAATTTATACCAAAGTTAAGAGAAAGTATAAATGGTTTTTGGATAGTTTTTAAGCTTTAAACCAAGTTTCAAAATTTAATTAACTAATTTTCCTTAAATAAATTATGAAATGAAAGAATATTCCCTGGTTTTAGGCTACTTAAGTTTGTTTCTTTAATGTCCAACCCATTGAAATGTCTTAAATTCTATTGATTATTACAAATCAACGATCAATCTCACCAAAGACTATATCCAAGGACCCAATTATGGCCACCACGTCGGCCAGCATGTGGGCGGGCGCAATCTTGGCCATGAGAGCCAAATGAGCATAGGATGCAGGGCGAATCTTGCAGCGATATGGACGCGTTGAGCCGTCAGAGACGAGATACACACCAAATTCTCCCTTGGGTGACTCCACGGCCGTGTAGGTTTGTCCCGGCGGCACATGAATGCCCTGGGAGAAGTGCTTAAAGTGATGGATCAGCTCCTCCATGCCCATCTTCATGACACTCCGCTGCGGCGGAGAGATCTTCATGTCGTCTAGCTTGATCTCGCCCGGTGGCATGTTCTGAATGCACTGCTCGATGATGCGAATGGACTCACGCATTTCGCGCATCCTCACCAGATACCGATCGTAGCAGTCTCCATTAGCGCCCACAACCACATCAAATTCCATTTCCCCATAGGCATCGTAGGGCTGCTGCTTCCGCAGATCCCACTTGACGCCGCAGGCCCTCAGAACGGGTCCAGTGCATCCGCAGTTAAGGGCATCGTGGGCAGAGATGGCCCCAATGCCAATGTTACGCATGCGCCAGATACGATTGTCGGTCACCACATCCTCTATCTCGTCGAGGCGATCGCCGAATTGCTGGCAATACTGATGCAAATCATCGCAGAATCCCAGCGGAATATCCGAGGCCACGCCCCCCGGCCTTATGTAGGCGGCATGCAGACGTGCCCCAGAGGCTCTTTCCGAGAACTCGTAGAGCTTTTCACGCTCCTCAAAGAGCCAAAAGAGCGGCGTAATGGCTCCGCAATCCAAAACGGAGGAGGCTATGGCCATGGTGTGATTGGTCAGCCGCATTATCTCCGAGAACATGGTGCGTATGTACTTGGCCCGCCGCGGAATCTCCACATTCAGCAGCTTCTCCACGGCCAGGGAATAGGCCAACTCATTGGCCATGCAAGAGACGTAGTCCAAGCGATCGAAATAGGGCAGAGCCTGGATATAGGTCTTGTACTCAATTAACTTTTCGGTGCCGCGATGCAGCAAACCAATGTGCGGATCGGCGGAGAGCACCGTTTCGTTGTCCAGCTGAAGGATCATGCGGAGTACTCCATGGGCTGCCGGATGGGCGGGTCCAAAGTTAATGAACTTGGTGCGAAAGGTACGATCCACCGGCGGAATCTGTTTTCCCGTCATCTTTGGTCGTTGCTTCCACTGGTCGCCGGTGGGATGCATCACTACGTTCTCGTACTGCTTTAGATGCTCTGGATCTGGATACCAGTAGTGGGTGTTTCGGGGCTTATAAGGCGGCCCCCTGGGAAATAATTCATCCCAACTGGGATCACACTTGGGCTCGGCTTTGGGTTCTTCGTGGCATTCTGCGGGAATGGAAAATTAAATGCGGGATGAAGTACCTCAAACCCCTCTTACCTTCTTGTTGGGTCGAAAACACGCGATAATTCAATAGTTTTCCCAAATCCGGTTTCTTTAAGTTTGACTTCAAGCCCTCAATGCTTAGATACTTTTGGCTAAAGCGACTTTTGTAGGCCTGAAAGCGGCGAATTTCGTTGGGAGTGAAGAGCTGCTCCGCCAGCTTGCGGATGCCTCCCGTTCCGCCAGGCATGGTTGTGAAGGAAGCCTCTAACTTCGTAAATAATTCATCCAAAATGATATCCTTCCTAGAACTTATCAGAATGTATTATTCCTAAAAGTATATACATATATGAGGTTGATTCCAAAGACTGCTTTATAGTATAAAATATTTTTTAAATAATTAAATATTAATATTCGTTTTCCTCTTTCCCTTGCAGATCTTTGACGATCACTACCACTTCGCACATCACAAGGTCTCGAAGCGGTCGCTCTCCCCCGCCACGCATCACCAGACGCGACTCGATGACGACGATCGCGTCCACTGGGCGAAGCAGCAGCGAGCCAAGTCGCGCTCCAAGCGTGACTTTATCCGCATGCGACCCTCGAGGACCTCATCGCGGGCCATGTCCCAAGTAGATGCCATGCCCTTTGATGATGCCAAGTGGCCCCAAATGTGGTATTTGGTAAATATTTAAAGATGAAACCAATTTATTACTTATTTTTCATATATTTAAATCGAAATCTTTCATCAGAACCGCGGTGGTGGCCTGGACATGAATGTGATACCCGCCTGGAAGCAGGGCATTACCGGCAAGGGTGTGGTGGTGACGATTCTGGACGATGGCCTCGAGTCTGATCATCCGGATATAGAGCAGAATTACGTAAGTCTGGGATAGATATTTTATTTAAAAAGAAATAACGCTAATAATCTATTATTTTAACCATTTCCAAACAGGATCGCAAGGCCTCTTACGATGTAAATAGCCACGATGACGATCCCATGCCTCATTACGACATGACAGACTCGAATCGCCATGGCACTCGCTGTGCCGGCGAGGTGGCAGCCACTGCCAACAATTCCTTCTGTGCGGTGGGCATTGCCTATGGAGCCAGCGTGGGTGGAGTGCGTATGCTGGACGGCGATGTCACAGATGCCGTGGAAGCACGATCCTTGTCACTAAATCCTCAGCACATCGACATATACAGCGCTTCATGGGGACCCGATGATGATGGCAAAACGGTGGACGGACCTGGAGAACTGGCCTCGAGAGCCTTCATCGAGGGCACGACCAAGGGACGCGGCGGCAAGGGCAGCATCTTTATCTGGGCCTCTGGAAACGGCGGACGAGAGCAGGACAACTGCAATTGCGACGGTTACACGAACTCCATCTGGACACTGTCCATCTCCAGCGCCACCGAGGAGGGCCATGTGCCCTGGTACTCGGAGAAGTGCAGCTCCACGCTGGCCACCACCTATAGCAGCGGCGGGCCGGGCGAGAAGCAGGTGGTCACTACGGATTTGCATCACTCGTGCACTGTCTCCCACACGGGCACCTCGGCGTCGGCCCCGCTCGCCGCTGGCATTGCGGCTTTGGTGCTGCAGTCCAACCAGAATCTCACCTGGCGCGATCTGCAGCACATTGTGGTGCGCACCGCCAAGCCGGCGAACCTTAAGGATCCCAGCTGGTCGCGCAACGGGGTGGGCCGGCGGGTGAGCCACTCCTTCGGCTACGGTTTGATGGACGCCTACGAGATGGTGCGTGTGGCCCGTACTTGGAAGACGGTGCCGGAGCAGCAGCGTTGTGAGATCAATGCTCCACATGTGGACAAGTAGGAGGAGTTTATTTGTTTTTGTTTGATGATTTATTAATTGTTTGTTTAATTTGTTTTTAGGGTCATTCCTCCCCGCACTCATATCACACTGCAGCTGACGGTAAACCACTGTCGGTCGGTCAATTATCTGGAGCATGTCCAGGCCAAGATCACCCTTACCTCGCAGAGACGCGGAGACATTCAGCTGTACTTGAGGTCGCCGGCGAATACCAGTGTCACGCTTCTTACTCCCAGGTGAGAGGAGTTACTGAATGTTAATTATACATTTCAACATTCTCATATAAATTTGATTAACTAAAGAAAAAACCAAAAACAATAAAGCTAAATTTCTGTAGAAACTTTAAAATGTATAAATTTCAATTGAAAATTCTTTAAATTTAATGGATTTTGTATAAGAAAAACTGAAATTAATTAATAACGAATATAAATGTTAATATATTTCACAAAAAAATGCATAAGCATCACAATTTCTGTTGTTAATGAAGAGTTAAATATTAAAAGATACACCAAACTTTCTTCGTATTATAAATACTTGCAGGTTAGCTCTCAGTTTACCAGGAGTAAGATTATTTTGTTAAAGGAATTACCTGTTATCTTTTATCCAAGAAGTTTATTAAATTTAAGTAATAAATTGTAAAACAACTTGTAATTATTACTAGAAGATATTTAACATTTAATATTACTTTAATCCACTTCTCTGACTTTGATCTATATTTCTTCTCCAGAATCCATGACAACTCCCGTTCCGGCTTCAACCAGTGGCCCTTCATGTCTGTGCACACCTGGGGTGAGTCCCCGCGCGGCAACTGGCAGCTGGAGATCCACAACGAGGGTCGCTATATGGGTAAGTCTCAGTTAAACATCAACAAAAGTTATAGCAATTCCAAACTAGTGCCGTCAGAAAGAGATGCTTTAAACCTGTACTGTCTTACATGCTGCGCTTTTGTGGAACCCACCATCGATCCATGCATCCCCACCCAACACTTTTACCCCACCCAATCTCATGCATCGTCATCCACCAGGCCATGCTCTGCTCAGGGAATGGTCGCTAATCTTTTACGGCACCACTCAGAGCATCGATCCCAATGATCCGATCTCGGTGCCGCGGCCGAGTGGCTCGGAGGCCACCACGGCCAACACCAGCAGCACCACTAGCAATCTCCATCAGGCCTATTCCCCGCAATATCCCCGCATTCCGCCCAATAACTTTGGCAACTCACCTTCCGGCGGCGCCAAGTTGCCGCTGGGCAAGCTGCCGCCTCCGAATAAGTCCAGTTTTGTGACCAACAATCCTCTGCTGAATCCTGCCCCGCCCAAGCAGGGTTACCAGCAGATTTCGGCCACCTACGGGGTCATCCTGGGCAAGGCCAACGGCAAGGCCAACAATAACAATAAGGAGAGGAACAATAACAAGGGAAACAAGGCTAATAATGGTAATAAGGGCAAGTCCGGAGGATCGGGTGGCAATCGCAAGGAGCAGACCACGCCGAGCACCACCGTCCAGAATACCACCAGCAAGAACAAGTACTACCGCATCTCCCAGCAGCAGCAGCAGCCCAAGGGCAACAAGCAGGACAGGAATGGAGTGCAAACACCCAGACCCAAGGCCAATTCCGGAGAGAAGTCATACGACGAGAAGAGCCGCAAGGTGGTGGGCGAGATATCGGGATCCTCTGGCTCCAATGGCTCTATCAAGGCAGCCAAGCAAGTGAAGGAGAGCACCACCTCATCCTCATCCTCGTCGGATGCCCGGATACCCATGCTCTTTGAGCGCTACGACAAGATCCAGGCCATCTTTCCGGAACTGGAGCCCTACGAGAGCAGTTCGCCCAAGGGCAAGACCAAGCAGGCCAAGCCGGGCAAGCAGTTCGAGGTGGAGCTCTTCAGACCCACCACCGGTGGCAATACCCGTCAGGGTAATACAAAGAAGTCTCCATCTGTGCCGCCACCCTCCCAAACCATGCCCTCTGTGCCCCTTTTACCCATCCTGCCCGCTGGCGGAAGTAGCTTTCTGCCCGACCAGAAGATCCTGAAGAAGCAACAACTGCTGATGGCTGCCGCCGGGGTAATGGGACCCGCCCAGGTGGAGCTGGAAATGCAGGAGGTACCCGCCACTCCCGACTACGAGGAGCAGCCAAGGGGTCAGCGCAAGGAGGGCAATGGACCAAGTGGTAGCCAACATTTTTGATAATTCTGGATATCACACTTAATTTTTGGTTTTTCATTAAAGGATTTGATTTGAATTTCTAGTTTTTGAAGTCCTGAAGGTGTGGCACTTGATTTTTAATATATTTTAGTTGTCAAATTAATTGAAAAGTTGTTTAAATGTTTAGAAACTTTGTTTATTTTACAAATTTAAAGCTTTAGCGTGTCAGTTGCGTTTAATTTAAGTGTCATACCTGTGAGGGAATCCCCTTAAAGTGCTCTTTATTTCAGGAACCCTTTTCCCGCCCGTTTGGTGTTTTATGATTTTTTCCCCGCTCGCTGGCAGCCGTCAATGAAAGTTTGACAGCCGGCGAGTGGCACTTTCTTGTTGCTTTCATCAATCAAAGTGCAACTTTAAAATACTATTTCGATTTTTTTTAGTTGCTGTTGCCAGCAGCAACAATTTTTCATTTTTATCCATTTCTTTTTTTTTGGCAATGTTGGTGCGAGTTGCGATTAGCTTTCGGCACTTGATCTCGCTCATATGGCAGATTTATTGGCCCTTCACTTGACTTGCTTGTCCAGCAGTCTGCCAAATATATATACGTTTCATACATTTTATAACATTTTGCGTTCTTGCTGTTGTTGATTTTGTCCGTATAGATATTTTCGATTGTATTTGTAGTTTATTTTTGCCTTAGTTTTGTGTATTTTATCCCGACTATAACTGAATGCATTTGTATTGCAGCACAAATCACACAATGGGACATGATATTCTATGGCACCGAAACACCCGCCCAGCCATCGGATCAGGCCAATCCCAGCCAGGCGAACCAGTTCAATCTGTATGGCAACGACATGGCCCACAATGACATCGAATACGATTCCACCGGCCAGTGGCGGAACATGCAGCAGGTGAGTCCACAATATCCCTAATTTAACCAAAGGTAGACGAGGTGCAGCAAGCCTCTTAGACGCATGAATAGTCATTAATCACCCAACCAGGAAGCTTATACTCATATCTAGAAGCGGACTACAGTGAAGGCTGGCTAGCAAGTTACTTGTTTTTTGTAGAGAAATTATAACTACAATTTTATTAAAATAAATTTAGAGGTTCAAGCTTAAAAGTTGATGAATCCCTTAGATAAATAATATTTCAGATTAACTATCTCTTTAATAAATAATCTTTTAAATAAATAATCTCTTAGATTAATCGGGAAATGTTAGCTATGCCTTTGGTGTCATTCCTTCCCAGCCTTCACCGTATTACGTATCCGCCTCGTTGGCCTTCGTGTTGTGTTTACCTCATGGTCTTGGTATTGCAGTGCCTTGTAGATGGCTTGCCTGGCAACGAGGAGCTGAGTAGCGATCAGAATCCGAACCCGCAGAACCAGAATCGTGGCTCGACGCCGCTTGCTTGCATGTGGCTAGCTTGATTAAACCGCCAGTCAGTCAGTCCGTCAGGTCTTTGGCAGGTAGCTCCTTTAAATCGCTGCAAGTTTACTTGAATTTGAGTTGCATTTGCAGTTCCACTTCCAAGTTTCCTCTGTTGAGCATGCCCCCTCCCTTGTTTGTCAATGCACGAATTTCGCCTGCACAACCGACGACAGAATGTGCCAGGCATTCGCCCAATAGCGCTCATAAATTTCCAAATACTTAGCATACACTGTCAGCAGCTATCTCTCTGTTGGTGCCCCTGCCCTGCCCAATCCCGCATTCATGCCAGCATCTTAATTCCGCTTTTTGGCAGTCATTTTCGGCCTCCTTTTCTGGCACTTGGCCAAGGCGCACGGACACCGAAGGACATCAGGTGCACGGGGAAAAAATCACAAGAAATCATAACATTTCAATTGCAGTGTAAACTTGAAGGAGCAAATGATTTTTTAATTAAAAGAGGCTTAGGGTGGGAAATAATAGACTTGTTAAGGATTTAAAAACAATTGAAAAGTGCCTCTGTTTAAAATCTTAAAACTACTTTAGAAATTTATATATTAATTTAATGTTTATAATTATATATTTATTAGATTTCACGAAGCTTGCAATTTTTACAATTTCCCCAAACTTTTTTCCCTGTGCACAGGATTCAGTATTTTCTCTAAAACTTTTCCCTGGCAGCCGGGGCTTTATTCAAGTGCACTCCGGGCTTGCTCCGGGCAGTCAGCAATTTTTAACCTTTTGGCACCTATTGTGCTTTAAAAGCGCTGCTTTTTTGCCGCTTTCTGCATTTTGCCAAGCAGAGGGGATGTGCGGTAATAAAGGCGAGTGCAGTGACCTTAGTTTTTACGTCAGGCAGGCAGCAAAAAAGTTTTTGCATAACAAACACTCCTCCAGGATCCTGTAGCTACCTAACTGCCTTCCTCACTCCCTTGATTTTTCCACATTTTCCAACACGCGACGTCATTGCATGTGAGCTTAGATAGGAGACACGGACGGACGGATGGAGGGAGGGACAGACATTCCGGGAAGGGGCAGCTATAAATAAAGGCAGACAGACCCACATACATAAGTGCTTAAAATGCCAGACAGAGCGGCAACATGCAATGAACTAGGCAACAACTACGGGAATCAGACGAAAACTTTTCCAATCCCCCTCTCCTCCTCTGAGTGGCCAAAAATCCAAAGCGATTTAAACTTTTAGGCCGACATTAAAGGCAGTTAACTCTAAGAAAAGAAAAAGTACTTAAATTTCGTTTTTATTTGGTCATTTATTAATAAATATATACAACTTATATCTATGGAATTTAAATAAATTCATAAAACAGATTGTTTTATAAAGTAATTTCTTTGTTTTATATTTGAAAGTAGTTAATATAACTAACCTATTTTAATATAAGAATGGAAATCTAAGAAATATATAAATAGGGCTCAATACACACTAAAATATAATTACATTCTCTTGAATTTGCTTTAGAAAATAATATGTGATTACATTTTCTTCTTAAATTCTTTAGAAACGAGTCTTAATAGTCATTAATTAGCAAAAATATGTATATTTTCTTCGTAGAAATTGTCAATGAATTCTAAGAACTTAGGTGATTAAATTGCATTCCAATGTTTATTGATTTCTATATTATTTAAATAGTAATACAAATAAAGCCTTATCGCCCAACCCACTGACTTGTATAAATTCACGCTACGTCCCAAAGAAACCATCAGTTCTAATTCAACTTTGACAAATTGTGATCATGCAGAGCATTGCAATTAGTTCTCTTCTGATCCTGGGGCTTCTTTGCCTGCTCCTCGTAGAGAAGGCCACCTCCGATTGCTGCAATATACATCAGCAGGTGATCTACAGGATCGAAGGGGAAACCTGTGAAGCTGTTGGAGGCGTAAGGAACTACGAGAATCCGGAATTATGTGCCATTTGCATTTGTGGCGATGGGCAGGTGGCAAGGGAAATATATTGCGGCATTGGGGAATGCGACAAGGAGGGGTGCAGCTGCAAAGGAGGCTGTCGCAAAGGTGAATGGAGCTATGAGTTCCTTGAGAGAAATCAGCACTATAACATTAGCATAGTTAACACTTTTAATTATATATATTAATTAAATGTAATTTAGTATTAAATAATATTAATATTGTACATATTTAGGAAAGGATAATAAGGTGGATTGTACTTTATGGGAAGTTATTTTTCATGTTAACATTAATTTCTGGTCTTTAATTTTTCATTTACACTTGGAAAAGGCTCTAAGAGTGTTTATTAAAGTTTATTTTGAATACAAATATTGTTTAATATTATTAAGTTTGCTTAGAATTTTTTCTTATTAATATTTACTATCAACAAGGAGTTATTAAATCACAACTCAAGCTCCAAGCATATACAATTCTTGGAAATATTTTCTCTTCTTTTTAAAATACTAATAAAAATCAATGCAATACAAAAGCAACATCCTAAATTAACTTTTCTAAAAAAAAACCTGCGAAAGGAACTTCCCACGCTATTTAATAAAGATATTCATTCATTATTTCCCTATTTATTGAAACCTATTAAATTATATGAATTCTAATTTATATTTTAAATCCTTTTTTCAGGTCGGCGATGTGGGAATGACTCGGGATCATAGCAATACCGCCGCGTGCCTTAAGTGGAGCGATCGCAAGTGCTTAGGTTTGTCCTTACTCTTTTTTACGATCATGCAAGTCTTCTTTCTAAACTTTAAACATGCCAACGATAACAACAAAAACAAGAACAAGAACAACATCATTAGATAATTTAGCAACAAATGAAACTCGAAGCAAAATTGGCAACAGAAAAGAAACAAAATTGAACTGTATAAGGAAATGTATAAGAAAAATGTGTAAGAGAATTGGGAAACGGCAAGAAGGCGAGGGAGAGATGAAAAGCGAAAAAAGAATTTCCAATTAACCCTTTGATGGCAGCTAGACGAAGCATAAAACAAGAAAACAAAAAAAAAGAGCTAAAGATATAAGTAACTTTTAGTATAGGCAAGAGAAGGAAGAATCACTGCAAGTCCAAAAATATATACATACTAAAATTCTGTAGTTAAATTTAAATGTAAGCCTAGTTTTACACACAAGCAACACCACACACACACAGACAGACAAAAAATCAAAAGGTTGTTTTTTCAAATCAATATCCTTTCCCCCTTTTTTTTTGTTTGTTTGTTAGTTGTCTAGGCACAAGGAAAATTTTTGTATTATTTTAGTCGAAATGCAATTATACACATCTATATACACAGACGTATCCTATAAATATATATATATATATATTATATACATTATTATTTTTAAGTTTTAGTTCAAATTTTATGTACAATTCGTTTTAATTGTTTTCGTTTGTGTTTGTTTTAAGCCCGTTTAGTTTGATTTGTTTTTGCAATGTTTTCCCCCATTGCCACTGCTTGCCCCTACACAGAGAAAAAAGGAGATCATATTTAATATGCAACTCATTGCATTTTAAACCTTTCAAAACTAATATTCTTTTTTTATTGTGTGATCTTTACAATATCAACATCAGTTTCGATCTGTGTGTATATACGTGACCTGTAAACTAAATGCATTATTTCAGATATTGCCAAGCCAGCCAAGTAGTCAGACCCAAATAGACGCCAGCTTTTGCTTTCGTTTTAAATATTTTATTAATTTTCTTCTCAATGTTTGCTTTTATTTTGTGTAAAGAAACAATTGTTTTTAATAATGCCAGCCAATAATAATAATGTTCAACCAAAAAACACAAACACACACAGAAGAAAAACTGCAGTTTAGAGTTCATAGTAAAAGACTGTTTCTTAAAATTAAAACTAAAACTTGGACAACGGGAAATTTAGGTGCAGTGAAGTGAAAAAATAAAACCCAAAACTAAGTATTTAATGGAAATGTTTCTAGAGTTAAGGCGCCGCCAAGCAAACAATTTTTGTATTTAAAACAAAACAACAGAAATCGAGAAGGCAATGGCATGGAAATAATTAATAAAGCGAAAAATAAATCAAATAATCTAAGGTGTAGGGGTAAAGCATAGCATAATAATAATATACAGAAAGTAGACAACCAATAATAATTGAATTAAAAACTTAAAACGTTCGAGTAATTAAACTTGACAATTTATACAAAAGTTCCTGCAGTTTTCAACAAAGTTGCAACATGACACTGAATCTGAAGAACCATAAAATTACACTCACAAAATTATAAACAATTTCAATTGAATTGCCGAATGAACACACACACAAAAAACATATCTTTGTTAAAAATTTGTTGCTTACTTAAATCGTATATTAAACACACAAATCAAAAAGCAAATCGAGTGCAATAATTATTATTAATTCTCTCTCTTAAGCAGCAGCAAAACTTAACAAGGTTTTTTTGTCGTTAATTATTTTCGTCTTTCTATTAAACCAATTTAAACAAAAACATATCAGTTAACAAGTAGTTTTTGTTTCGGAACTTGGTACAAAATATTAGTTTACTTAATGGAAATTATATTTACACACTTATTCCCCTTTTGTGATCATCTACAAATTGTATTTTATTGGCTTTTGAGTTTAGAGACGAGAGTGTTCCCAATATATATCTATGCATTTTCTTCGTATGAATAATCCATATCGTAACTGCACAATAAATACAATACAAATATGAATGTTAATTTAAATAAACAAGTTAATAGCGATCGAAGGGAGGAGTATCTTTTTTGTTGTTGTTGTAATTAGCAAACACACGCACACACGAAACATATTAGCCAGCGCATAAATAATATATAAATCTAAAAGCCTAGCATTTCTCTATCTGCGAAAATAGTTGAATTAACCCCTTAATTGCCCAGCATATACATACATATATACTATATTATACACACAAGCAGAAATATTAACCAAAACGCACAACAATTTACCAAAACTTTGACAAGATCAAATTATGTTTGAGGAATTTCCCAAGTAAGTTTCGTTAGGATTTACCCCCACAACAGGCAGGACTCTGTTCCCATTTCCTTGGTACTTATTTATCTTGAACACACACAGACACTTGGAGAATCGAGGGACGATTAACTCTAAAGCCTAATTACACAGTCAAGTAATTAGAGAAAAAGCCAAATTAATATTTAAGCCTATACTAAAAGCAAGAACAAGATTCGAACATATAAAAATACAATTAAAAACTGGTACTAGGGCCTGGGGTAGAAATTAGCAACTAAAATATATATTAACTTTAAAGCGAAACGAAATTGTAAAATAACATCGGAACAAAAAACCCTAAATTAATGCTTGCAATTAATCAAGCCGAAACGAAATGAAATTAAACTTTTTTAAATGTAAAATGAGAACTCTTAAAAATTAGTGACTAAAAGAAAAGCAAAAAAAAAAAAAGAAACCTCTTAGGTATGGAAATTGAGAATGCCGCAATTCGAAACTCAATACACTTTTTTATGTATGTTTGTGTATATATCTATCTATATAATATCTATATGAGTAATAAATAAATGCATTGAAACCGTAAAACCAAACACAGCCATTTATTTCCAACACCAAAATTCAAGGCAGCAAGCGAAACATGCTCAAAAAAAACTATCAAAATATGAAAATAAAAATCTATAGGAATGGAGGCTGCCATCATCCAGTCAGTCATCCAAATTGAACCATAATTTCAACGACTCCGGTCCAGAGTTAACAAATTTCCCAATTGAAATTTCGAGATTGCAGACAAGGTGAGTTTTTTGGTCCAAGAAAATGTTCCATTCCAAGTAATTTGTTTCGTTCTCCTGTTTTTTGACTTAAAAGGAAATTGAAACTTTCCCTTTAACCATTTCCTAATTTGTTTCTTTCGTTACGTTAACTATTTTCTTAACACAACTATTTAAATCGCTCATTCTCATGTCTTTTTGGTGATTGGCACAGTGAACACTCATACGATCGCACACTGGCTTTTAGTTTTTTTTTTACTGTTTATTTTATATTTTTTCCGCTATTTTTGAGCATGTTTTTCTCGCTGAGCTTTGAATTTTTTGTTGTTAATAGATGTCCTTTGAAAATGCCAAATTTTTACGCTTCCTTCATTGGTAAAAAAGGAATTAGTGTTGTGTGGAGGTTAAAATAAAAAATGTCTCCAACATTTTCATGTAAAATATATAATATAAATTATAAATTGCTTTATTAGCAGGCGTATAAAGTTGGTTCTAGTCGTCAGTTAACTTTGTTTTATTTGTTGCCTTTGTTTCGTACACATCTTACATATTTAATTATTGCTTTTAATGTATTTTATTTAACTGCTTCTTGTTATAAACATAATACTTTCTGTTAAATTTTAAGCAAACAAAACTAAATTGAGTCTGTGATCAAAACATAGCTTTTTATACTCTGCCTATCTTTTGTCTTTGTTTTCTACTAACTTACTAATTTTTAAACTTTCTTCTTCCAATTAAAACTGTCGCTGAGGTAAATCACTTTCTTAGCCAATTTTAAATATAAATAAATACTATAATAAATCCTTTTCTAAACCTTCGCAGAGTGCAACGATTCCGCCTACATGTACGAGGATCTCTGCTACGATGTCTGTCCCCTACATACATATCCTTTGGATAAACTGGTTGCAGATCAGGAGGAAGTGGACAAGGAGGATGCAAGCAGCGGACCTGGTCCTGTTAATCCCTACACCAGGCCCACCACCGATCATCCCTCATCGCTTTCCAATTCCATAGACGACAAGCAGGATCCTCTGCAGGCGGAGGATCGACGGCGTCGTCGCAGTGGCAGCACCACTGACTCTCCGCTCATCCAACTGAAGGAGACACCGGCCAGAATTTGTGGCACGTGTGACAGGAGCTGCCTGGCCTGTTACGGACCCCTGGCCTCGCAGTGCAGCACCTGTTCCCCCGGCAGCCAACTCCGAAAGATCCTGAACGAAACCTTCTGCTACGCCTATGTGGTCCGTAGCACAGGCATGGCCACTGTGGTGGATATATCCGAGGAGGGTAATCCCAATACCCTCAAGTACATGAACGGCACCACAGTGCTGCTCCTGCTGGCCGTGGTCTTCTCCATAGTTGGCTTGACCGTGGCCGGAGGCATTGTCATCTATCAGCGAAGGGCAGCAGCGCGCAACAGCGAACTCTACTCCCGCGTGGCTTTAATAGCCGGCGAAGACAGCGACTCGGACAACGATGATGAACTGTTCCGAGCCCATTTTCCGAGCAGCAAGAAGAAAGTGATGGAGTATCGAGACGAGGCACCTAGCGAAGAGATCTCTACGAAGGCAGAGGCCAGCCAATTGGTCCCCTAGTAGATAACCATTATTTAAACATTGATTAATGACTTGCATTTAGTCATCATTAAGAACCTGAAAGATTAAATATATTCTCAGCCCATGAAGAACACGCAATTTCGGTTAACATTTTTAAAAAACATTCGACGGCAAAGATTGCTCCCTTATTACAAGCCAAACTAGATTAAAAGTATTAAATAAAAACAATAAATTTAAAAAGAGAAAAATCAAAAACAAAATATGTATATTTATGCCTTAATAAAATTAATAAATGATATATGAAAAAGGCCTTGTATTATCTCAATTGTTGACATAACATTTAATCATAGAATAATTATCTTTTTAAGTTGTTTTCTTGTACGTTGTAAACATTCAGCACTTGAGGTAGTCCTCAAAATGTTTTGTAAAGATTGCCGTCAAGGGGGTCCTTGACTTTCAGAGAACTCTTCTCTTTCTCTTTTTTTTGTATTTAAAAACTATCAAAGTAGGTGAACCGCAATCTCGACACTAACTAGTCATCAATTAGCTAATGGGAATTATACAAACCCCAGTTTGGACCTCACTTATCAGCTTTGGTGGGGGTTATCACGGGACTAGAGTGTTACCGGTGGGAAATGTGTTGACAATTTTGAAGAGCTTTATTTGCCGCTGACCGACCGGAGAGCTCTTTCGAATTCCCTCGATTTCCTTATCGCGGCTATATTAGGAGTATCGCCTGCCACCTGCCTGGCAGTCGTTCTTCGCGAGACCAACAAGAATATGAGGTTTATTTTATTGTCCCTGCTGCTGGTGGTGGCTTCATCCTGCTGCCTCTGGGATGTGGTGTCCAGCTGCACCAGCATCGAGCAGCGCTACAAGTTTCCAAACAGCAACATCTATGTGAGACTGCGTCGCGGTGACAAGCTGCAGTACGAGCTGATGAAGGGTGATAAGACCCTGCAAACGGTGACCTTTGACAACTTTGAGACGAGCGCAAATCTGGTGGAAACGGACAGCGGCGGCTACACTCTCACCGATGGCACCACCGTTGTGCAGTTTACGTTGGTCCAGAACGGTGTGGTCTCTGGCACTGGCAGCGATATCACCCATGTGCGGGTTTCCCGCGATCAGGTGCTAAAGGGCACCCAGCCCAGGGATTGTTTCCCCCTAAAGACAGGATCCACGCACTGGTTCAGTGGCCCAGAACAGAAGCAGCACTACTGGCCCGTAGAGCGTCAGGTGCACAGCAACTACTCGTACCTGCCCAAGGAGCTGGACAACTTTGGAGTGGGCGAGCGATACTGGCTAAACAGCGCCGGTGCCTTCGTGTATGTGGAGAGCAACACGCCGCTTTTCCTCGACCAAAACACAGCGGCCTATCCCGGCCAGCTCTGCCTGAGTGCCACCAGTGAGTTGCCCTACGATCCTCGAGTAACCTCCGGCAAGTTCGTCTACCATGTGGCCGTGGCCAAGGATGCCAAGGCTGCGCACAAGTATGCCGTAAAAACCTTCCTGGGACAACCCACGAGCCACCCAGACGAGCGCATGGTTATGCATCCTGTGTGGTCCACTTGGGCGCTCTACAAGGCGGAGGTCACCGATGAAGTGGTCAGAGACTTTGCCAAGCAGATCCTGGACAATGGTTTCAACAACAGTCAGCTGGAAATCGATGATGATTGGGAGGATTGCTACGGCGCCCTGACTTTCAGGAAAAATAAGTTCCCCGACAGCAAAACCCTGACGGACGACCTCAAGGCCTTGGGCTTCCGTGTAACCCTGTGGATTCATCCCTTCATCAACAACAACTGCACGGCCATTTACGATGAGGCCAAGTCTCTGGGCTATCTGGTGCTGGATCATGAGGGCAGCTCCGACACCCAATGGTGGAACAGTAAGCCCAAGGATGCAGCTATCTTGGATTTTACGAAAACTGAAGTTCAGGAATGGTTTGCCAAGCGCTTGAAGCGCCTGCAGGATGAGGACGGCATTGATAGCTTCAAGTTTGATGCTGGTGAGACCAGTTGGTTGCCCAGTGACCCAGTGCTCCAAGCCAGCAGCTCCATGGTGACTCCTCTTCAGGCTGTAGGCGATTATGTGCGCACCGTTGCCGCCTTCGGTGACATGGTGGAGGTGCGATCGGCACAGAACACCCAGGAGCTGCCCATTTTCGTGCGCATTGTGGACAAGGACTCTGAGTGGGGCTGGAATAATGGATTGCTCACACTGATCTCGTCGATGCTGCAGATGAACCTCAATGGATATCCCTTTGTCCTGCCGGATATGATCGGAGGCAATGGCTATTACGAGAAGCCTCCAACCAAGGAGCTCTTCCTGCGCTGGCTGCAGGCCAATGTCTTCATGCCCGCCCTCCAGTTCTCCTTTGTGCCCTGGAACTTTGATGCTGAAGCCATAGCCATAAGCAAGAACTTCACTGCCATGCACGCCACCTACACACCGTACATCATGAAGCTCTTCCAGCGAGCCGTCGACTCCGGAGAGCCAGTAAATGCTCCGCTCTGGTGGATCTCACCCACCGATGAGGTGGCGCAGTCCATTTACGACGGTGAGTAGAAGCACTTCGATGGGGAGTGATATTTGCTTGACATTCTTGATAAAACATAATGTATAACCTGCCAAAATTTCAAGCGAATAGAATTTGCCGTCACTAATTATAATCAGCATTTATTTACTATCACAAAATAATAATAAACGTTCTTTAATTCTATCCACAGAGTTCCTTCTGGGCGACGACATCATCGCTGCTCCCATTGTGGTGGAGGGAGCCACGAAGCGCGACATTTACCTGCCGGAAGGTGAGTGGAAGGACGGCAATAGCGACCAGGTCTACACTGGGCCCACCTGGGTGATGGATTACCCAGCAGCGCTGGACACGCTGCCCTACTTTGTGCGCGTGGGCTTCCAGTTGGAGTAGAGCTTACGCTAAACCATATTCTTAGGTTTTAACATTTATTGTTATCAGATAATAAAACGAACAAAATAACGAACTTAATTACATTACAAAACCTGTCACAGTTAATTTGGTAAAATTAAAAGCTCTAGTGGCTAGTTACTCTGGGGGACGGTCTGGGAGTCAGACTGGGAGCTACAGTGGGTGCCAGGATGTGAGTCAGACTGGGTGCCAGACGGGAAGCTACACTGAAATATAGACTGGGAAATAGACTCGGCGATAGACTGCGAGATGGACTGGGAATGGGACACATCAGGAGCATCTCCAGCACCGGATAGCGAGGTGAAAGACAAATCGAGAGATGTTTCACTACCGCGAAATGGTCCATACTCCTTCTCAAAGGTCAAGGCGTCCTTGGTTAGGATTTCCCTAAGGTTAATGGTGCTGCAGGGATTAGAAAACGCACACAATAAATTTGCAAATATAAGAAAATTCATAAAATGGACTCACCTGGCTTCCATTTGGCACTCCGCATTCTTCTCGTACATGGCCAGCTTAAGGGCATGCACCCGCCGAGCACAGCGCCGCCACTGCTTCTTGTACCGATCCTTCTGGCGGGCCACATTCAAATACCAACTGTTCTGGGACTTTAGCTCCCCGATAGCCTCTTTGAGATCCGCTTCATCGGAGCCCTGGGACCGAAGTTGACTTATCTGCTCCTCCATATTTGCAATGCGGGCCTTCAGCTCTGCCTTCTCGTTGGCCAGTTGCTGGTTCTCCTCGCGCAGCTCCAAGCTGCGACTCTCGAAGAGCATTACCTGCTGTTCCATTTCCGCTTTAAGCTGGCAGATGTGCTGCTCTAGCTCATTGAATTTGGCCTGGTAATCCACACCGTCGTCAGCGGGAACCTCACCCTCAGAGAGATCCTCTTGGCTTTTCTGGACTATCCTGAGTTCTTGGTACTCCATCTCCTCCAACTGGGCCTTGTAGTGTTCCTCTTTGCGGGCTAGCTCCTCTTCAAATCTATCGATTTGTTGTCTCCGCCAGGATCTTATTTTCTGGCCAACTGTCTCCGTATCTGCGGAGTTAAGTTCGTTAAAATCATCCAGGGCGGGCGAATCTCTAAGGGTTTTTTCTGAATTAACAGATTTTGCAGATCTCCTAGAGGACTCCTTCTTTGTAGCTTTTACATCACCCTCCAATGACTTGTCTGCCACTGGCTTGGCTCTTTTTATTATTTTCTTAGTCTGCACAGTAACCAGTTCCTCCTGGGCCTCTAAATTCTCCGAATGCTCGTTATTTTTCACAATGACAGATGCCTTTTTCCTGATAATCTTCTTCTTGATGGGCTTAACCTCTGGGTGCTCCTCTAGGCATTCGTTAAGTTCAACCGATGGCGCTTCTTCGACTATAATTTCTTTAGTTTTCTTCTTTTTCAAGACTCGCACAGGCTGCTGTTGGATTTCACGACTGATTACTTCTTCAGATTTTGGAAGGTTTTCCGGCAGTGAGAAATATTCTTCGGAGCTCTTGAATTCAGCGTGATCCCTTTTCGACGAAGCTCGTTTCGTTTTCCTCTCGCGAACTCCTTGGGACTGGCGCAACGCCTCGGTTTCTAAATCAGTTCGAAGTTTATTTTTGGGGCTTAGAGGCTTTGCCAGGCCAAGTGCAAGTTGATCCTCGTACAGGATCTCGTGTAGCTCGGTCTGGCAGGTCTGCTCCAGATACAATTCAGTTTCCTCCAAGGCTGCCGACTGCACCTTATTTACCTCAACCCAGCGCGCTCGCAGTGCCAGATCGGGCTTAGAAGCCTTCGCTATCCCGAGTCTGCCATGTGTACTTAAAGATATATCCGACAGATTTTCAGGCACCAATGGCTTAGACTTCACCTTCCGCTTGCCTTGGTCAGTTAAATTAACTGATTCAACGCTCGTCTGTTTTTTCACAATTTTTAAGGTTTTCGCTTTCTTGCATAGCTTTTCCCTACAGCATGGCATCTGCTCAGAAAGGAAGTGATCGCTATCCTCTGGTATATCGAAAGTATCTTCTCTTAAATCGGTTACTGGTGCAGGTTCTGGGCTTCGAAATTGATCAGAACTATCCTGTGACAAGCCAATCTCCTCCCTGAGTTTGGTTTTTAAAACCTTCTTTACATATTTCTTGCGTACCTTTGTCTCGGGAATGCATTCGTTCGAAGATGTTATTAAATCTTTATTTAGTTCCAGATCGTTGGGATCCATTATCCTGGTTTCCTTGCTTACCCTTTTTGTATTTCTTACTCTCTGATTGGCAGGCTCTTTCATATTCTCGTTAATAGCTACATTAATCCTTTGCTTCCTTGTGGATTTTAATTGTTCTTCCTCTGCAAGTCTCTTTTCTTCGAGTTCAAACTGTTGCAAACTATTACAGGGATCACTAAAGTTTTCCAATTCGTGTTCCTCCCCTTGGGAATCTGCGTATTTCGTGCTATGACCCGACTTAATTCTGGTTCCCTTCGCAGATGCCATTCTATTGTCCAGCTTAAAATGTTGCAAGGATGTCGCTTCGCTTTGAATGTCATATTCGTGCTCATCCAACGGAGCCTTTTCATTTTTGGGAGCCTGTATTCTTGGCTGGGATGATTCCTTGACGAAATGTTTGGATACCTTGTCCATTACTTTAGCTTTTTTGGACAGTAGAGGCTCCTCGGATGCTGCTTGCAATTTAGAAGCCCTATTTTCCAAAATCTCTTCGCTGGAACTCGGGATATATTTTTGGCCTTTACTATTGTAAAATTCCTCGTCCATATTCAAGTTTTTGGACTCATGAGCATCGAAATCTTCTTTCATTTCCTCAGACACCAGCTCAGAATAATTGTTTTCCAGGCACTGCTCATCCTCGCCCACAATGTTGAGTTCCTTGGCTGACAATCGAGTGAACTTTCGGCGCTTGTTCTGCTTTATAGAAAGATCCGTTGAAGAATCGAACTCAAATTCATCTTCCTGAACAGCAAAAGAGCCGCTGGATTCCCCTGAGACCGATAGGTCTGCGCCCAAATTCAGGCTACCGACGGAGTCCTCACGTTGCTCATGGGACAAGGAAATCGCTTCTGTATCCTGGTGATTCGTGTCCCCACTCGCAGTCGCTGGTTCAGGCTCTACCTGCTCCTGGGGCGAGTGTTTACTCTTGATTTCCACAGTGAAGGTGTACTCCATTAGTGGAGGCTTGGGATCCCGGGCGCTGTCCTGTCGTCCGATTCTATTGAACAAGAATGAACCGTTGCTGGAATACTGAAGTTGATCATTGAAGTGACTGTCCGGTGGCAGCAGGTTGTTGAAGTCCATGCGGTAATTGGCTATAAAAGAGAATAATGCAATTGATTCCGCGGATGAAGGCTATGGTATATACTCACCTATAGCCGTTCCGTTCATGTACATATTAAAGGGCAGGTAAAAGATGCGTTGAAAGTACTGTCGCATGCTGCGTAAGGAAGTCTTGAAGCGCAGACCCAGGACGTCGTTTACTGCATATGAGTCGGTATCGTTTAGCTTCAACTCGATGTTGGTAACGTTGCCCACAAAGTCGAACATAACGACTACCGAGCTGGGCTCCTTGCCCTGGTTGAGCCACTTTACCAGCCGGTTGACCTTCGTCAGCTGCTTCAGTTGCAGCACCACCTCGATGATGTCGCAGTCGATCAGCGGATCGTTGCCCACTTGCAGCAAGCCCAGTTGCATCAACGACTGCACATAGATGTTGGCCTACAAAAGTCCAGAAATTAATCTTTGCAGGAATATACCTAGGAAACATTTTTCACTCACCTGCGACTGGAGCATGCTGGCAGTGATCGAGTGGCCAGGCGACTTTAGGGGCGTCGTCGGGGGCAACTTTTGCTAAATAAACACATTTATTGATTTATATTCAAATTTAAATATTTTTCTTAAAGACTTACCTCTGTAAACTGCATAATATGGTCAAAATCCTTTGTGTGCAGGATGGACTTTTTGATGATGGCCAGAACTAGCAGCACCTCCGGCTTCTGGGACCGAAACTCGCTGCTAATGCAGATGAGCTTGTGCCAAATCATTTTAAGATGCGAGCCATTTTGGCTGCCAGTGGTGCTGAGTACCGGAAGTCCTCGAAGTGGCAGGAGCAGGCTGCCAATAGTTTTCCTCTCCACTCCGCCGCCGCCGCGGCAGGCATAGAACGTGAGCTTAACGGGGCGATGGTCGGTCTTGATGCGCTTAATCCCGGCCAGATCGCACTCCCAAATGCAGTTGCTGTTGAAGACGATGGCCTCGTTGGCCGCCGAGTGTGAGCCCTCCACATCGAAGTCCACGGTGTTCAGGGCGGCATTCATTACGATCTGATCCCGCTGCTCGCTGGCCTCGCGGCCCACAAAGTTAATCGCTGTTAAGAGTAAAAAATATTACCTGGTATTAACTATTAAAACACATTAAAACAAAGAATTTTACCCACCTTCGACCACGTGGAGCAGCACGCAGTAGACCTGGTCAGAGTCCTTACTGGTGGCACCTTCGCTTCGATTTTCGCTGACCGTTAGCGAGCGAGCCGTCTTGCTCCGCTGCTGGACCATTTTGCTGTGACGGATTCAGGTCTGGTTTCGGGCGAAACTAAACAAATTTCGAGTTGTAGGGGCTAAACGTTCAAAACTAAATTTTATGAGTAAGTGCATCTGTTTTTCCGCTCTGTCGGGCCAATGTATTCTTCACTATTTTGGCAGCAGTTCTGACAGGCGGCACCGGGCTACTTAGATCGGTTGTCAAGGCGATGACGAACGATATATCGAGAATAGGAAGCAGGTGGTAATGCCCATATGGTTAACAACCCTCTTCCAATAAGGGTGGAACCTGCCTCAACCCTGAAGTGGTTGGAGTTTTCAAGCTGCAGAATACTTTCTGTTAATTCAATATACGAAATTTCTTATCTTTATATTAAAGGAAAATAAAAAAAAGCCTCTTTGATAACTGAATTTGTTAATATAACTTTTATTACCAAGTCTCATACAGCAAACTGTTCCAAAACCGTGCGCCTTGCCGGCTCCCCAGAGTTCTGACCCTCCTCGTAGTGGCCCTGCTGCAGGCGATGATTTTTCAGTGCCGTTCCCTGGATGAAACGTTCACCGCAGATGCCGCACTGATAGGGCCGCTCTCCCGTGTGCCGACGGATGTGGAGTGTCAGGTCGTTGGACTGGGTGAAGCTCTTCTCGCAGTAGGTGCACTTGTACGGCCGCTCGCCGCTGTGGATGCGCATGTGCTGCTGCAGCTTGTAAGAGCGGGCGAATCCCTTCTGGCACACGGTACACACGTGCGGCCGCTCTCCGGTATGCGTCCGCCGGTGGCACTGGAGGTCCGACGATCGTGGAAAGGCCATCGCGCAAAACTCACACTTGAATGGCTTTTCGCCGGTGTGACGGCGCATGTGGATGATCAGGTTGGAGGAGGAGCTGACCGCCTTGCCACAGAAGGCGCACAGGAAGCGCTTTGGTTCCTTGGGGGAGGCAGCTCTAGTAGGCGGAACCTTGACGACTTCGGGGCCCCTGCCATCGGGCCCATGAAACTTTTTCACGTGCGCTGTAAGGCGGTCCTTTCGATTGTATTTCCTGGGGCATAGAGCACACTGAAAGACCGCGCTTCCGGCCTTTGGCTCTCCTGCCGGAGTCTCCTTGTCCTCCTCCTCCTCCGGATTGTCCGGCTTTCCGTGCTGTAGCTGCATGTGCGTAAGCAAGTTCGACTCCCACATAAATTTGTAGCCGCAGCGGGAGCACGTGAACTGCTTCTCTCGGTTACCGCACTGCGTCCTCTTGTGATGGGCAATGATGTCGGGACAGACGCTCTTGAAGATGCACTGGTCACAGCCGTCGGGAATCTTCTCCAAGCGGTGCATGGCCTGCTGGTGCTGGTGCAGTTCGAACTTCCGCACGCACCTCAGCTGGCACATACCGCAAGTGTAGTAGGCAGGCACTCCGGGTGGCTTTGACTGCTCCTCATCCGTTTCAGAGTCCTGCAGATCCAGCTCGAAGCCCATTTGGTTGGTGATTGAGTAGTTTTTCAACGATGAGAGCTCGTGGTGGCTCCCGGCCGGCATAGTTTCCAGGTGCAGGCGCAGGGCGGCGATACTGGCAAAGCTGACATTACACACGCGGCACTCCACGGTTTTCTGACCGCCTGGATGTCCATAGGAGTCTAGAAGGGCCTCGGCATAATGCAACTCACTAGCCCGTATGCCGTGGCGAGCGATGTGTTGCAGGAGATTGGCCCAGCGGTAGAATCGACGAGCACACCAGCGGCACCGATAGATCGTCGCCTCCCTGGCGTGCATCAGGGTGTGCCGTGTAAGATCTTTCTGCATCTTAAACGTTCGCTGGCACTCGCCACATTGCAGTTCGGCATCTGTTCGGGTGGAATCTTCGGCTGCCAGGATCTCAGCCTGCTGATGGGATAAATACAGGTGGTGCTTCAGGTTCTCGCGCCAGCGGAAGCGTAGTGGACATTTGCGGCACTGAAAGCGCTTCTGGGTATTGCCGCAGTAGGTCCTGCAGTGATGATCTAGCAGGGATTCGCTGACAAACCTAGCCTGGCAGTGCGAACAAACGAGCGGTGCCTCGTCCCACTGATGACTCTTTACTTGGTGGGCGTACAGCTGATGCTTTCTCTTCACCGCCATGGGACAGAGATTGCAGGCGTACTTCTGGCTGGACTGGCATTCCTCCTCTTCCTCGAATTCAGTGTCCGTTTCGCTGCTATCCAAGTTGAGCTCCAAACCTGCCTCATTGGTGATGGAAATAAATCGTTCCAGCTCCACTCCCATGTCGATATCTGCCATAATCTTCTCCGCCAGTTCATCTCTGTCCAAGGCTGTTCCCAGTTCTGGATACAGGGACTTTGTGTTACTTGAAATATCAGTTTCTGCAGAGAAGCTTAATCCGTATTGATGGGCGGACAAGTGGGCGCGCAGATCAGAGATCGTAGAATGGCGGGAAAGACAGATCATGCATTGGATCTGCTTACAGCCATTGGGACGGGAAAGCAGGGCAAGAATCTGACTGCTGTCAGATTTGAGAGCCTGCTCTACCAGCTGCTCTTCCGTGTGGACCCGCAGGTGGGACTTGAGGCCATCCTTGCGGTGGAACTTTCGATCGCAATGCGAACACTCGAATTGCGCCGACTGTGGCAGGTGCAAGCGCTTGTGACGCGTGAGATCCTTGTGCCAGATGAAGACCTTTTCGCACTCATCGCACTGCAGTTTGGCGTCCCGTTGCACACCCTCTTTGAGTTGATCCTCCTCCTCGTTGCTATGATGGGTCTTCATATGGAGATCGTAGTTGCTCGGCCAGATGAACCGGAGATTGCAGCTCGGACAGTGATGACGGAAATGTTTCTTGCCGCAGATACGTCGGCGGTGCTGTTGGAGCAGGGCGTCGCTTATGAAGCTAGCACCACAATCCTGGCAGGAACAAGGCAAATCTGTCGTCGTCGCCCTTGAATGGGCGCTGTTCTGGTGCTGCAGCAGGGTTGTAAGTCTGTTCGTCACCTTTCCACACAGCAAACAGGTGTGGGAGGCCGGCTTCTCGTCCTCCTCCCGTTCGTCGCCGCTCTGCTCCGTCTCGGAATCGAAGAGATCCAGCTCTTGGCCACTGCCCGAGCAGGCGTTGTAGTAGCGATCAAAGTCTTGCACCTCGAAGTCTTCTGCTATGCGAACACCCAGCTCCTCCGGAGTGCAGTCCAGACCGTTTGGATAAAACGAACGAAAGAATGTGGAACTGTGCTTCGGATCGATGCCACTCATGTTACTCTGGTGAGTAACCAGATGTATGCGCAACTGGGCCAATGTGGGCAGCGATTCATCACACAAGGAGCAGGAAATCTGGCGGGTAGACGGCGCTTCCTTGTGAAGGTGGGAGCAGGCGTGCCTGTGCTGATTCTCCGGCCACATAAACTTCCCCGGGCACTTTGCACACCGATACCGCTTTAGTTCGCTGTCACAGTGGGTGTTTACATGGCAATTGTAGAGTCTGGAGCAGAGGAATCCGACTTTACAGGCGCCGCAACGTTGCCAGGGCAACTCTGAAGAAGAGGATTGGGCGTGCTCCCCCAGCGTATGCCTCACCACTTGATGTTTCCGTGCAAAGGGAAGATTGCACACAGAGCATTCATATTTAGACTCTTCGCTGGCAGATTCTTCGTCCGAGTCACACAATCCTAACTCGTAGCCATGGAAATTTACTATGGAAGCGAACTTCTCCAAGTGCCCCGCCGCTATGTCCATCATAATTAGTTTCTTGACACCGTCCAAGTCGCCTGGCTGGTCGGCATAGTGCTCCTTGATAACATTGCTATCCTCGCTCAACTGGAGCAGGCTCTCCTCATTCTGATGGCTGACCAAGTGATTTCTTAGCTCCTGAATTCGCGAACAATTCAGGCCACACAGCTTGCACTCGATCCTCTTTAGCCGGCCGGAACTGTAGAGCCGTTCGGCGAAGAGCCACTCGCTCCCCAGCTGCAGAGCCTTGCATTTGGCTTCGCGTTTTTCGTGGCAGCGCAGATGGAATGTGTACTTGTCCTTGCGCAGGAATCCCTTGCCGCAAGTGTCACAAACGAAAGCATTAGATTTCTCGAAATGGATGCGGGCATGGCGCTGCATATCTCGGAACCAGGAGAAGGTCTTGCCGCACACATTGCATGCGTGGCGTCCATCGGAGGTCATTGATTGGCGCTTGGCCGGGCCGGGCGGACGGCCACGGCGGCGTTTGCTGGGCGATGGTTCTGCTGGTAACTCTGGCTCCTCATTATCACTCTCTACAGGCTGCTTGATTTTCCGCGTACTGCGTCTTAGAGTATAGGGCTTCTTCTCCAACTCATTCCTGCAGAAAAATAAAATAGAATGCTGAAATCGAAGTAAATAATACCCACTCTTCACTGGATACTGCTCCAGTAGATTCTCTATCGTTATCGCTCTCCTGCTGCCATTTGAACTTCCCAGGTGATATACCTGTAGAATCTACAGCCACAACACACTTGGGAGTCGCCTCATCGATATCTACTTCGGTTTTGATGTGCTGCTCCTCAGGAATGTCAATGGGCATTTCATCGAGGCATTCCCGTAAACGAACCAACAGCTCGCCATTGACTTTTCTGGCCTGTTCCACAAAGGCGTAGGCACTTTCCAATCTCCCCAGGCATTCCCAGCACAGATGCTGTGGCAGACTGTCGCTTGAGCTCTCAATCAGGGGCTAAACGATGGAATGAACAGTATTAGGGGATCATTCCTGGATCTGGAGGGGCTACTTACATCGATTTGCGTTAGCTCCTGGAGTGCATCATAGAAACTTTTTGAGGCGTCGTTGGCCAGACAGGTGGACAATGGCCGCAAATCCGTGTTCTGAACCGCACAAGTGCGGCAAATATTGGAGGGAAGCATTGTGCCGGGGCTGCATTTACATCCGATTTATTTTAGGGCCGGAAAACCGGGATAAACTGGGAAAACGATGAAAACTTTGAGATTGAGGAAAATGCACTTCTGCAGTGTGGCCAGCTTGGACAACCAGACCAACCACATCCCACCATGTACCTAACTGGTCCGCCGCTACCCAATACTGTTCCTCGCCGCTCAGCTGTTTGCTTGGCAGTTTTTATCAGACGCTGTTGGAATATTCTTTTCTTGCTGGGAAATACGAATTGAAGGGATTAAATGTCCTAGAAACATGACGAGGACGTGCAGAATCTGCGGCGGCACAGACGGGCGCTACTGGATTGAGACGCCCGTGGAGAAGTACGCCGAGAAGACATTCGGACAGCTGCTGGTCGAGCTAACGCGGATCGAGGTGAGCGAGGCATTGTCATCCAATTGCCGCCCGCATTAATGCGAATTATTCCCTATTAGGTCGCAATGGCTCAGGCGGAAAAGTTCCCCCAGTGGCTGTGCTCCGCCTGCGCCCAGAAGCTGGAAACCAGCTATGACTTTGTGCTGCAGGCGCGTCAAACGCACGAGCTGTGGCTGCGCAAGCTAGACGAAGACTCCGCGGACGAAATGCTGGGCTCAGAGGCCTTGGAGGCCCTCAGGGAGACGCCAATTCATTTGTTTGAACTCGAAGGGGTGACCATCAAGTCAGAGGTGCTGGAGCCGCCCAAGAAGATGGGAAGGGGCGTGGCCGCCGCCGATCCTCTGGTACGCTCGCGAATTGTCAAGCGCACCATCGTGCACTTTAGTGACTCAGATGGAGGCGACCAGGACGATGTCCCGCTGCGCCAGCGAAAGGTTTCGTCAGCCCCACAGCCCGTCAGCACTGAGGAGAAGCACATCTGCGAGCTGTGCAACAAGGCATTTCGCTACGTCACCAACCTATATCGCCACAAACAGCGGGATCATGGGCTGCCCGCCAAGCCGGGCGAGGAGTGAGTGATTTCCCTAAATAGATAGTCTAAAACCTAATGGATTCCTCTTAACTCACCAGGATAGACGATGATGACAACTACTACAAGTGCGACCAGTGCGACAAGGCCTACAAGTACGTCATGGCCTTGGTGAAACACAAGCACGCAGAGCACGGAGCGAGTCTATTGCCTGCAAAGACTTCCAGGCGAAAGATGCCTGGCAGGCCCTCGGTAATGCCCGGCGATGTGAGTCCGTCTAGTCCAGCTTCCACCGCGGGAACCTCCACGCAACGCTGTCGCGGCAATACTGACGCCCTGGTGCACAGCATCATCAAGGCAGTTGAGTAAGTAGATAGATAGATCTATTAACTAAATTAAGGCAATATAGGGGCGTCATAGAAATCTCGATTCTGCTGGCACCATTATATATCACCACTTTGCCAAGCTAAATCTTTGTGTTTAATTTAATATTTTCCCCCTCAGACTCTCGGACGAGGACGGCAACTGCAGCGTGGACAACTACTACAAGTGTGATCAGTGCAGCAAGTCCTACAAGTACATTGTCAGCCTAATCAAGCACAAGCACCGGGAACACACGGATCAGGACAAAAAGCAGTCGGACTCGGAGGACGATCTGCCGCTGGCCTCCACCTCCGCTGCCTTGGCGTCGTCAGCCTCTGCCAAGCCCTCGAGGATCAATCGACGCGTCGAGGACTTTGACCCGCACAGCTGCGAGCCGAATGGAGCCAAGGAAATCAAGTGCATGATCTGCCTTCGTCGGTTTACTAAGCTGCGCGAGCTAAGGAATCACCTGCACGCACATCCAACTGACTTTGATTTCGAGGCCCATGGAGAACCTATCGAGCGCATAGCCGAGGGCTTTTTCAAGACTGCCGTCGAGTCCACGACGGAGGGCCTGAAGCGTCGCATATTCCGGGATCTCAGGCTGGGTGTGTATGGCCGCTACTATTCTATAACGAACCAGGCGCGCTATGAGATGAATATGGACAGTTCGGACACGGACAGCGACGGTGAGGGCGAGGCGGATGTTGTGCTGCGGCGCAGCTATGCCTGCGAGCTCTGCGATTCCCCGGAGGCTAGGTGGCCGCGAAAGTACTTACTGCACCAACACCACCGGCAGGAGCATACTTGGCTGGATGCTCCCTATGTCTGCCAGCGCTGCGACTCCCGCTTTCTCAGTGTCCAGCTGCTGGAGCACCACACCAGCCAGCTGTGCCAGAACACGCTGAAGCGCTTTCAGTGCGACAAGTGTCCGCAGCGCTTCTTCTGGCGGCGGAACCTACGCGCCCATCTCGTCGAGCACAAGAGTAAGGTGAGCCTCGACTGTGAAATGAAGGGAAGACTTAGAAGAAACCATTTAAAGGCTTTCAAAAATGAACCCTAATTAAATTAATTTAAATTTTAATTTTAATTTAATTATTATTACCTTTTGTAAATGCTTTGAGTTATTTGCATAAATCAATGGCAAGCTCTTTATAAATATGTATCTTTTTATTTCTTGTTTTTCTCGGAATCAATATTTCAGCAAGAGTACTATTCGTGCGATCAATGCTCCCGCAGCTTCCAGGATAAGAGCGCCGTAACCAAGCATAAGCTGATGGTGCACCGGGACGGCAACGCACAGCTCATTCCGTGCCGCTGGTGCACCCGCACCTTCTATCGCCCAGGTCTGCTGTACAAGCACGTTCAGCGACACGGCTTCACAGGCCAGGATCTGCCGCTAGCCGAAACCCTGCTGGCGGACGCCTCCAAGCATACGGGTCAGAAGAGTATCCAGTGTAAAGTGTGCGATATTCAGTTTATCAGCGTGGCGGATCTGCGTCGCCACATTGCCATGCAGGGCGGTCATAGCCACCTGCCATCGGCGTACATGATCAGCACTGAAACTGGCTTTGAGCTGCTGCTGGAGGATACGGACGACAGTGACGAGGAAAGTTACTCTGCAAGTAGAACCTACAGTTGCGACCTCTGCGAGCTGAGTTTCCGGCGCCGACGGGAGATGAGCGAGCACCAGTATTCCCTGCATAGCTTCGACAAGCTGCCACATTCCTGCGAGCACTGCATTTTCAAGTCTGTGGATAAGGTGAGCGGAACTTGCAGTGATATATTAATTATTTTATATTTTAATAATTTATTTTTCAGTCCATGCTGGATCAGCACTTAAGCAGACAGTGCAGAAACAGCGACAAGAAGTTCGTCTGCCCGCGCTGTGGCTACAAGTTCATGTGGGAGGAGAATCTTGCCCTGCATCTGACCACCCAGCACTCAAAGCAAACCGCCATGCCGGAAAATCAGTCGCCATCGCGAAGGAAAAGACGCTTCCGCTACCAATGCCCGCACTGCTGGCGCTCCTTTGTAGTTCAGCCCAGCCTGGAGAAGCATATCCGGGACATGCACGTGGCCAAAAAGAATCCTGGTAAGAAGTATCTCTGCTCGCTCTGTGGCCTGGAAGCCCTGACGCCCAACAAACTGAACATCCATATGCGACGCCATATGGGCGAGAAGCCGTTTAAATGTGATCTCTGCGAGATGCGATTTACCGTTTACTACGAGTTGAAGGTGCACCGCCGGAAGCATACGGGCGAGCGGCCCTATCAGTGCACCTTCTGTGCCAAGGAATTTGCGCGGCCGGACAAGCTCCGGCGACATGTCTTCATGCACAACGCCAAGTCATAGAGTAACGATCAAGAGACATATAAATGATAAATAAAGATGTCATTTGGGGATTTAATATATGGAATTTAGCTATGAGGTATTTGGCATTAATTAAGAAAAAAGAAGGCGGCCCAAAGGAATCAAATTTTATCCAGCAATGTGAAGTTACAGATGATCTGTTGAAATTCATGGATTTCTCTTAAAAGCGGAGAAAGTATAAAATGCATATTATCATGATAGCTTTTAAGAGAGCCAACAAAGAGCTTTTAGTTCCACAAAACACCATGTTCGGGGCAGTATCTTACAGAAAGTCATTCGCAACAGTCGCCAGTGCATCATCTGAGCAAACTCAACACAATGTCAGACCTAGCGATGCCGGCATGGGTTAACCAGCAGCTTTTCCATCGCTTACTAGAAAATAACACTGAAAACTTCAAGGCCATATTTAAGTTTGTCCCTGAAGCTGCGATCAGTAAAGGCGAGAATTATCTGACGATCGTGCTGCGTGTACATATTGAGATGCAGATGAAAGGTGAGTCAGTTTTACTCTTCTCTTATCAAGTAACCAACGATTAGATACAGATGACAGCACCAAAGATATCAGCTATATACTGAAGATACCATTGGTACCAGATGGCGAGGACCACGACTTTCACGACATGTTTACCACGGAACTGGATATGTATGATCGCCTGATACCCGAGCTGGAGGCGATGTATGCCAGGAATACTGCAATATCACCGAAATTTAAAGCGCTGCATTTGAAGTTTCCCGAAAATGCGGTCAAATGTGATTACATTTTATTGGAGGATCTGCGGAAGAGGGGTTACAGAAATGTAGACAGAACCCAGGGACTGGAACAGTTTGAAGTGGAAGCGGTTCTAAAGAAGCTGGCCCAGTGGCATGCGGCATCCGCTAAAAGGGTGGTCGACCTGGGAGAGTACGAGAAGGGTCTTAGAGAGAGCTACTTTACAGCAGAGCACCAAAAACTGCTGGACGAATTCAATATTAATTTCTGTGTGCCCTTCTTGGAGTGTATGCAGACATATAATCTGGATCCGGGGCAACTGGTCCTAATAGTAGGTTCTTTTATACATAATATTCGTATTTATATATATTTATATTCTTTTTTGTAATCCCACAGAGCGACTACACTGCCCGTTTAACCGATCTGAATATAGAGTTTGGCAAAAACGACCCTCTGGAGCTGAATGTGCTAAATCATGGCGATTTCTGGTGCAACAACTTCATGTTCAAGTATAAGGACTCATCGTCTGAGGTGGAAGATGTCTGCTTTGTTGACTTCCAGCTGCCCAAATATGGTAACTTTAAATAAATAAATATTTAAACTAAATTGAACAACGAATTCCTTATATTTAGGCACACCTGCCCAAGATCTGCTATGTCTGCTGATGACCTCCCCCAAGTTCTCAATAAAACTGAAGAAATTCGACCATTTCATAGAGTATTATCACCAGCAGCTGGTCGAGCACCTCGGCTTGCTGAGCTACAACCGGAACGCACCCACACTGGCTCAGCTCCAAGCCCATCTGCACCGATACAGTCTCTGGGGTAAGGCCCGCTTCGATGCGATGCTAATTTCAGCTTGGGTACTGAATCCCAAATCTATCTCGTAATTTCAGCATTTATATGCGCACAGCGAATGCTGCCCATAGTGCTGCTCCCGCCCGATCTGGACTCGAATATAGCGAATGTGATGGGCAATTCAGAGGAGGCGACGGCGTTCAAGCGTAAGATGTTTCTCCTCCCGGCGTACGTGGATCAAATCAAAGTCATACTGCCCTGGCTCATTGAGCGGGGTTACATAAGATGAACAACGGGTTGTCAAACAGGTTCAAACAGCTCAAATTATTGTAAAAGTATTAATTAATACATGTTTTATAATAATTATCTGAATAATTACTCTAGCGAGAAAAAAATCAGCAGACTATTTGGAAGATAATGGAATGAATTTTGTACTCTAATCTATTTTTGTTGTTAACAAATAGTACGGCGTAGAATTTTATATAAACTAGAAGGGAACATATGTACATATGTAGTTTATATTATCATTGGAATTTATTTAATTACTTTAATTGGTTTGTAAAAATCTATTTATATGTTTTCCCGTTTTTAGGTAAGCTCAATTATTTGGGTCATCACCATGAAGAATAGTTCAGAGAATGTAAATAATGTTAAATGTGAAATTAAAAACAAAAAAAGCTTTTGAAGAGGGAATATACGAATTTCATCAACAAAGCTTGTGAGAGAAGATCGAGCCAAAGCTTCCGAGTTCTACGAAATTGTGAAAGCTCCCATCCGCCAGATATAAAACTATCTATGTCCTCATTTTCGCCAGTCAACGCAACAACGTTCAACCAGGCGTATACGTACTTTTCGTGATTTTAAACAAACAAAATACAAATCCCTATTATCTGCGATGGCAGCCAACAGAATACCAGAGTGGGTCACTGCGGAACTCTTCGAGGATGCGCTCAAGGCGAGTGTGGATGGATACAGCAAGGTTAGGAGCTTTAAGGCAGAAATAGGAACTGCGGCAGGCGAGAACTACGCCACCCTTATGCTGCGGGTTCACATCGAAGTGGAGCTGCAAGGTGAGACACTTTGGGGAACACCTTAAAAGCTGATTTCGAAACTCGTCCCCACAGATGGTAAGACCAAGCCGGTATCTTTCATGGTCAAGTTGCCACATCAACATGAACTGTCCCAGGAAATTATGAATCACACGGACGTCTTTGAAATCGAGAACACCATGTACACCCAAGTGGTGCCCGAAATGGAGGCACTTTACAAGGCTGCCGGCTTGGAGGTCAGGTTTGGCGCCAACACCTACAAACTCAGGAATGCCAAGAGTCCTTACATTGCTTTGGAGGATCTGGGCATTAGGGGGTTCAAGAACACCAATCGCCTTGAGGGACTCGACCAAGCGCACACCGAGAGAGTCCTGCGAAAGTTGGCCCAGTGGCATGCGGTCACAGCCGTACGGATAGCCACCAAGGGCCAGTATCCGGAGATCTTGCTGATGGGCTTCTTTAAGCCGGAAAATAAGCCAATGATGAATGGAATGATGAAAAGCATGAAACAGAAGTTCTTCCAGTGCTGCACCACCTACGAAGGTCACGAAGCGTACATAGACAAAATCGTAAGTTGAGCTAGGGTACAGTTCTAATATTTATTTTCTATACAATCTGTACTTTCACTACAGAAAGCCCTAGAGCCCCTGGTAATAGACGAAATGTTCAGGCTGGGTCAAGTTGATCCCACCGAATTCAATGTGCTGAACCACGGCGATTGCTGGTCGAACAACGTTATGTTTCAGTACGATGCCTCTGGCAAGATCAAGGAAGTCTACATGGTTGACTATCAGGTGCCCAAATACGGTACGGTTGCGCAGGATCTTCTTTACTTCCTGACATCATCCACAAAACTGGAGGACAAGCTGAGCAAGTTCGACTACTACATAAAGGTTTACCACGATAATCTGGTGGAGCACCTCAAGATCCTGAAATACTCCAAGCCTCTGCCAAGTCTGAAAGAGATTCACATGGCGATGTACAAATACGGACTTTTCGGTGTGTATATTTCAAACTTTGTTTTTTGAATATATTTAACTCTATTTTCCCTTCCAGCTTATTCCGTAGCCACTGGAGTTATGGCCGCCATTCTGGTGGATCCCACAGACAAAGCTAATTTTGAGAACTTCCTCAGTGATACCGCCGATGGAGCGGATTTCCAGATGCAAATGTACAACAATGCCCGCTACCGGAAACACATCCAAGAGATTCTGCCCTGGCTGCTCAACAGAGGAGCCTTGGATATCCGTCAAGACTAGATTTAAATGTGATCTATTTATTATTAAACTGAAGACCTGAACACTGCATTCACCGAAGAAATAAAAGACTTTATAAACGAGTATTAAACTATATGAAATAAAGTTTGCAATTGCAACAAAAAAAAAAATACAAAAATGTTAAATTATTGGTTGGTAGATGGGAAACAGTAATTTTCGGTTTAATTTCTAAATTGTTTTTAGTCAGAATCAGAACCAGGTAATGGTTTATGGTTAACGCCGCTGTGTAAGGGTCATTACTCCGAAAAGTAGTTGAAGGCCAAGTTATTTTGTTTATGCACAAACAAATAAATATTCAAAAAAGCTTTTGAGAGAGAAATATTTGCGGTGGCATTAGAAAAGCTTGCGAGGCGATTTACAGAAAGTACCTGCGGAATGCCGTGCATTGAAAACGAACACATTTGTTTCTCTTCTACACGAATTAGAAATAACAATAATAAATAACAAATAATAACAAAATTAATCCCATGGAGTTTAATATGCGAGACGATTCCTGGTCGAATAATTTCATGCTCCTCTTCTTATTTTAGTCAGGATAAAGGTGACAACCAGCTTCCCCAAATTTATTCTCTAGTTTCATTGGAAAATGTAGATTCGAATTAATAAATCTTCCAGAAAGGAAAATAATTATAAACATTTCCCAAAACAAAATTTTTTTAATATTGTCACAAGAAACACGCAAAATGACTCATAATTTAAATAGTTTTTAAATAGTTCAATCATATGTATATGTATAGTAAAATAAGAAAATAAATGGTTGCAAACAAAACACAAATTTTTAACAATTTGTCACATCTTTTCATTGAGTTTATATTTGTGAAATCGTTTTAATAATAATGGTCAAACACTAACCTCAGATAATGTGGGAAAAGAGAGCCAGTCCCGTGTGCCATATAAGGGCATAAACAAAACAAACTGAGAGAAAACCAAAAAAGCTTTTATATATCAGCTCTCTTATTTGTTAAACAAAAATAAACAAAAACAAAAACCGGCAATTAGCGGAGAGAATAACAAGCAACAAGTGCCTTATAAGGCCACTAGCGAATAGCTTAGCAAAACAAAACTGGAAAAATAAGCTTATCGTTTGTATATATACCCATAATAATTAAACCATCAAAGCAATAACTTTTGTATTTCTATTGAAAAGGGGGTGTAACTAAGGAAAAGCCATATCAGAAAATATTGATTACCTACATGCGTCACCTAAGATTATTTATTCCTATCAAAGTGGCCCTATCTTTCTATAAACAAGGTCTTACATTACAAAAACATCAGTACTCTAGTTGCAATAACCTTGATTTAGTGAGTTTAATAGAAAAGAATATAAATAAAGGTAAAAAAAAAGAACTCTGAGTCAGAAGATAAAATATAACTTAATTTATTATTAATCCTCCAATCGATTGTAAATCTAAAAGTAAATAAAAATATGTTAAAATTATTTTAAAATAAGTATACAAACTAAATTCGTTCGTAATTGAATTATATTTAAATTATTTTTCAAAGTTTGTGCTGGCCATGTTAAAGTCTCTAAAATCTGATGTTTCATAAAGACATTAAGACAGACAAATATGGTTAACTCGACTTGGCTGGTATTCATAGGGAATACCGAGTGTAAACAATAATTTGGATGACTAAGCGAAGGTTTTGTACAATTATTTTTGTGTATTCTGGTAGCGCTAGGGTTTAGTTTAATGTTCTCCTCTAATATCTTTCCATATTTGGGCATAGTCACAGCCAGAAGGAGGAGGGTTCATTGATAACCGTCTCTTTGCAAGGGTCACCACTCCGAAAACTGGTTGAAGGCCATACAACACCATATATGAACACAAAATGTGTGGACGAAAGCTTCAAAAGAGAGAAATGCTGATGACACCACATTGGAATAGCTTGCGAGTGGCGATAGAGGGAAACTACTTCGTAGCTATTGGGTGTATATAAGCCCCATGATTCTCTTTGTGTAGCCTCAGTTAGTGACCGGCAGTCCAAGAAGACGTACACCTTTGTTTCTCATCTAGTGGAATATCAATTCGTAATATATATAAAAAATGGCGGACAATAAAATTCCCGATTGGGTCAATGCTGAGCTGTTCGAAGATGTGCTGAAGACGAGCATTGAAGGCTATTCGAAAGTGAAGAATTTTAAGGCGGAAATCGGATCAGCGGCGGGAGAGAACTATGCCACCATTATGCTGCGGATTCACATCGAAGTGGAGCTAAGGGGTAAATCCATCTACTGTCTAGTCCACCACCACTCTTCTTATTTAAAACGCCTTCTTCTTAGATGGCAAATTCAAGAAGGTGTCCTTTATGATGAAGCTGCCCCACCAACTGGAGATCTTGCAGGAGATGACAAAGAAGAACAGCATGTTCGACATGGAGCGCGGCATGTACAATCAATATGTGCCCGAAATGGAGGCTCTTTACAAGGCAGCAGGCCTGGAGGTCACTTTCGGGGCAAAGAGCTACGATCTCAAGAACGCCAAGAGTGAATATGTGGTCCTGGAGGACTTGGGCATGAGGGGATTCAAGAATGCCAACCGACTCGAAGGCCTGGATCAAACGCACACCGAGAGAGTGCTCCTCAAGCTGGCCCAGTGGCATGCGGCCAGCGCTGCGCGAGTGGCCACCAAGGGTCCGTATCCGGAAGACCTGATCATAGGCTTCTTCAAGGACGATAACCGCCCAATGATGACCGCGATGACCAAATCCCTGGGTGAGAAATTCCTCAAATGCTGTGCCACTTACAAAGGCAACGAGGCGTACATCGAGAAAGTCGTAAGTAGAAAAATATTTGTATTATTTTTGGTGTTTGTAGCTCAAGTTTCTGACACATGTAGAAAGAGCTTCAGCCTGTGATTATGGACAAAATGTTCGAGATGGCCAAAGTTGATCCCACGGAGTTCAATGTGCTAAACCACGGCGATTCCTGGGCGAACAACATTATGTTCCAATACGATGCCTTTGGCAAGATCAAGGAGGTCTACATGGTCGACTACCAGCTGCCCAAGTACGGCACTGTCGCGCAGGACCTTCAATACTTCCTGCTTTCATCCACCAAATATGAGGATAAGCTGTCCAAGTTCGAATATTACATTAAGATGTATCACAGCTATCTGGTGGAGCACCTGAAGATCCTGAAGTACTCGAAGCCTATTCCCAGCCTGCGAGACATTCACTTGTCGCTCCTAAAGCACGGATCTTTCGGTAAGGATTGATTGTAGTTCTTAGAAATGAAAACAAACATTAAGTGGTGATTTTTCCTTATGTTTTCCAGGCTTTTCTGTTGTCACAGGTGTGATGGCCGGTGTGCTGCTGGATCCCACGGAAAAGGCCAGTTTCGAGAACTTTGTGGGCGACAACGAAGCCGGAGTGGATTTCCAGATGCAGCTGTACAGTGGGCCCCGGTACCGCAAACACATTGAGGCGGTTATGCCCTGGCTGCTCAATCGTGGCGCCCTGGAGTCCAATTAGTATTGTTAAAAACAATTTCCTCAAAAAAACAACAATTTCCTTGTTTGCCCAACAAGAGCTCGGCAGCTGAGTCAGAACCAAAGGCGGCGGCGATAAGGCTATCTATATCTGTTCAAAAGTATTAATTAAAGGGTATAACGCCGATCGATAGAGGAGTTAAATCAATGTTTACAAAACACTCAAAAGATTATTTATGAAGGAAAAAATGTATTTGTTGTTCGCTAGCTGACAGATACGTCAATAAATATAAACCATTTCAAACACCTTATTATTTATGTGATTTTTTGTGATTCAGCGTGAATATTTAATTGGAAACCAAAACCTGAATACCTTGGCTAACCAGTGGAAGTTGAGAGACCTAAACCAAAAAAGGGCATACGCAAAGCATCGACAAAAAACTATTAAAACAGCTTTTATTTTTTTGTTTTGCTTTTAATCTCTAATTTCTAACAATTAAAAGAAACTCAAACGTTAGTTCATCGTCAAACAAAAAATCGGAGATAAATAGAGATAATGGCATGAATCAAGTGCCTTTCAAGGTTGCAAGCGAATAGTTTAGCAAAACAAAACTGATAACTAGGGCTTATCGAATTTCGTGCTCTTCGTCTATGAAAATATATGAGAATTTCTCTGAAGTCGAATGCGACTTTTGTACCATTTCAACTTGAAACTGAACAACTTTATTTTTTAAAATAAAATGTGTAAATTCTTTTGCCGCAATTCTACAGAAATACCCATATGTCTTTTGTTATTGCATACCCATATGTCTTTTGTTATTGACAATTAATATATTATATGGTAAATTTTAAGATCTATCTATAGGTGAAGCATAAAAGACTTGACTTCTAGTCTCCGATCTCTCTGCATAAACACAATTACCAGTGCCACAGGTCTGAAAACTTTATTCTTACTACACAAATTTATGAAATGGCACTTAGATAAACAAGTAACTTTTTTTAAGGGAAAAGCTAACCACAACGATTGACAACAAGCCCTTAGTTTTTTAATTTCAAAAACCTACGATTATTATGAAAGCTTTTTCTAGCTGCTATAAAATACTGCAGCTTCCCAGTCGATTGTCAGTTAGCTCCATTGAGTCAACACTGCGTATACTTGTTCTACTCGCTTTAAAAAACTTATTACAATTATCTGCAATTATTACAATTATCTCCCATCGAGCTCCAGTCAGCAAACAAGAGTGCAACAGGACGTATACGTATTTTACTTCCAAAATACAAAACAATTCAAAATTACCTGCAATGGCAGCCAGCAAAATACCCGACTGGCTCACTGCCGAACTGTTCGAGGATGTGCTCAAGTCCAGTGTGGAGGGATACTCCAAGGTTGCCACTTTCAAGGCGGAAATTGGATCTGCGCCAGGAGAGAACTTCGCTACCATTATGCTTCGGGTACACATCGAAGTAGAGCTCAAGGGTAAATCCTTAAAAATATTTAAATTCACTATCATAAACATTTATTTTAATATTTACTTTCCTCAGATGGCAAAACTAAAAAGGTGTCGTACATGGTCAAGTTGCCGCATCAGCATAAAAGCCACAAGGAGATGCTGAACAGCAAAAACACTTTCAACGTCGAGCGTACCATGTACACCGAGGTGGTGCCAGAGATGGAGGCACTTTACAGGGAAGCCGGAGTAGAGATTAAATTTGGAGCCGAAATATACGATCTCGAGAACGCCGAGACGGAATATGTGGCTCTGGAGGATCTGGGAGTAAAAGGATTCAAGAATGTCAATCGTCAGGAAGGCCTTGATCAAGCTCACACGGAGGGAGTTCTCCGTAAGCTGGCCCAGTGGCACGCAGCCTCAGCGGTGCGGGTGGCCACCAAGGGTCCGTATCCGGAAATCCTGCTCCACGGGTTTTTTAAGGAAGAAAGGCGTGCGACGATGACTGAGCTGGTTGACAGATCGAAATCGGGATTCATCAAAAGCTGCGCTACCTACGAAAACAACGAGCTTTACATTGGCAGAGTCGTAAGTAATTACAATTTAATTTGAAATGTAATTCTTTTGTTCTCTGCCCACTAGAATGCTCTCAACTCTGCTGTGTTCATTGACAAATGTTTCGAGTTCGCTAAGGTCGACCCCACCGAGTTTAATGCGTTGAACCACGGCGATTCCTGGGCAAACAACATCATGTTCCAATACGATGCCTTTGGTAAGATCAAGGAGGTTTATTTGGTCGACTACCAGATTCCCAAGTACGGAACTGTGGCGCAGGACTTATACTTCATCCTGCTATCCTCCACCAGGCTGGAGGATAAGCTGACAAAGTTTGATTATTACATTAAAGTGTACCACGAAAATCTAGTGGAGCACCTGAAGATTTTGAAATACTCAAAACCCATTCCCAGCCTTTGTGATATTCACTTGTCACTTTTGAAACACGGATTTTTCGGTGGGTATTTGCTAATATTTGTTAACCTAAGTCAACATTTCCGTGCACCATATCCAGGTTACGTCGTGGCCAATGGCGTCATGGCCATTGTTCTTCTGGACCCTCCAGACGACGCCAGTGTTGTGAGCTTTACAGACGACACTGAGGCCGGAGTGGACTTCCAAATGCAGCTTTACAACAGTCCCCGCTACCGCAAACATATCCAG
>VNJN01001831.1:0-13569 GCA_008042485.1 Drosophila mayri | reverse complement strand
TTTCTGCTGCCCTATTTTCCTCAACATTTCTATATTGGCTTACTCGCTGACTCAAATTTCAACGCGAATTTAAAGTTTCCTGCCGTGCTCTAATCCTAGCACTTATTTTATTTGCTGTGTTGCGTTTTTGTTCAGCTATTCTGAGAAGTGTATTAGCCCGATCCTGCGATCATCTAATTCTATCTCCTTCTCCTTTAATATTCTACCTTCGGGCTGACATATCTTGACTATTGCGCACCTGCTCTAATGCCCTTATCAGCACATTCTGCCTACGCTCCGATCTCCGCATACTGTTCCTCTGTTGCTCTTGCTTCCTAATTTCCTGAATTTGCACGTCGGCAGTCATGCTCTATTGTATTTTGGATCTGCTCTCTCCTACGGTAATCTGGATCCTGCCTACTTAACGATTGGCGCTGTTAATTTACTGGCTGCTTTGCTTTTCAGACTTTTAAATCGTCCTGCCTAAACCTCTATTCAGTGCATTAGCTAGATAGCTAATAATAATAAGCTAATAATAAGGCAGATGCTCTGCCTGTCTCATATTTACATCCTGCTCACGAACAACAAACACACGAAAGTTGGCAAAAAGCCCAATGGCTCTAATGCATAAAACACAATCACATATTGTAATTAACTTTGCCACGCACCACGCAGACTCTCACAGACGAAGTGAGTTATTCTGAACGAGCTTTAAGGGCTTATACGGGTGTTTTTGTCAAAAAAATTTTTTCTCAGCTTTGCGATGATAGATAGATTTAAGTTTTGTAAACATTAGTCTACTATGTTATAATATAAATATATCAATAATTTACATTCTTATCATTATTCTTTGTTTGTTTTATAGTTAGTAAATATGCAGAAAACTCCTGTGATGATTTTTGAAAATTTAACGGATTTACGGAACTGAAGAAGGTAGATAGGGGGCAATCGAGGGTCGAGAACGAGCCCGTTTTATTAAATTTGCGATTCTTTTTCGCAGCCCGCTCGGAAAATACTAAAAAGTGCCACACACTATTCTAGTATATTTGTTTTCGTGTCAGGTTACCGCCGTTTAAAACGGCCGCTGACGAACAACTGTTTTCAACTATTTGCCTCTCGCTCTCTCTCACTGCTTGAAGACGGTTTTTTACTGTCTGGATACTATGCTTAATGCAGAAGCCATGGCGTCTGGGGCCTTCGGCTGTATTCTTTTTAGTTTGTTTTTACTTTGTTTACATACTATTTAATAGGATTGAATTTAATTAATTGTATTCATCTAATTTTTAGATCTGATAATATGAAGGGTGTTTTTTTTAGAGGTATAGAACTTTAAATTTCAATAAAACAACGATGGATTATTCGATTGACATGAATTTTTTTTATTCGAAAGATAATCTTGTGGCATTACATTTTAAATATGATTTTCAGCTAACTCGGATGTAGTCCAATCTGGATGTCCAATATTCGATGACTTTTTCCAACATTTGTGGCCGTATATCGTCAATAACACGGCGAATGTTGTCTTCCAAATGGTCAAGCGTTTGTGGCTTATCCGAATAGACCAATGTGGGGCTATGTAAAGTCATTGGTCTATTCGGATAAGCCACAAACGCTTGACCATTTGGAAGAAAACATTCGACGTGTTATTGACGATATACGGCCACAAATGTTGGAAAAAGTCATCGAAAATTGGACATCCAGATTGGACTACATCCGAGCTAGCCGTGGCGGTCATATGCCAGAAATCATATTTAAAATGTAATGCCAAAAGATTATCTTTCGAATAAAAAATAAAAATACATGTCAATTGAATAATCCATCGTTGTTTTATTGAAATTTAAAGTTCTATACCTCTAAAAAAAAACACCCTTTATATTAAAATGTTTAATAAGTTTTGAAATATTACTTTTATTTTATGGTGTTGGATGAGATATTGCAGAGATAGGCGTATTCTGATTATGATAGGACATGATATTAGAAGGTGAGAGGGAGCGTATTATTGATATAAAAACATATAAACAATACGTACATAGGAAGAATATTGCCCTTTAATTGATCTCGCAAGTATAGCCTCAACCAATACTTGGATCGCTTCTTATTTGGTTAAGAATCTTCCTTGTCTATTACGACAATAATTACAGCCGTGGCAATAGTAGTTTTTATTTTCTTGTTCATTTTTTATTTACATTTTTAAAATGTTGTAAACAAGCATGTATGCCCGCATCATTTGCCGGACAAAAATGCCAAACAGATAGTAAAAACAGCGGTCAATCTTGAAAAGATAAAACATTTGTTCCGCTGCGAAACGTTTTACTGTCTGGATACTACTGGATACTATGCTTAAATAAAAGCGTTTTTTGCGCCGAAAATCTGACTTTTAAAATCTGTAAAATCGGCCCAAATCAAAAATGGGAAAAGGCACGTTGTAGGAAGCCAAAATCTATTAGGAATGTGTGTGCAAAATTTCAAGCCAATCGGTTGGCTAGTTTCCCAGAATTTTTTGACACGAACTTTTTTAAGCAAATTTCGAGTAATATGCGTTTAAAGTTTGGCAAGCATTTACATCCGTTTGCATATACATGCTATGCGCCTGGGACTCCGAGTGGGAGAGTTTAAAAAATTATATCTCCGTCAGTTTTGCTCGGAACTATTAAAACATTCTATAAATGTTTTTCTATCGAATAAATAATAAAAAATTGTTGAAAATTTTTGAGCCCTTAAGGGGGGAGACACATGTAAACAGTCGAAATATGGTCGTTTTGTAAATTAATACAATAGTTAATCCTTGTTATCCTTTTGCGATATATTAAAATAATAAAGATGATAAAAAAATGTTTTGTTCGCGCCAAAAGGGCGCTTATTTTCGAGAGGCAGTGTAATTCCATTTACAGCTTCAAAGTGCCCCGTACACTCTCTCTCCCTCTTCCTCCGTACTTCCAATACAGAGCTTCCAATCCGCTCTCCCAGCTAGGTTTAAATTTAATGTAGATCAGTTCTAATTTACCTACTTATAAATAAAGATATACCACGCTCGTCGCGTAACACCCCGAAAAGTTCTATCGTGTTTTTATTCAGAGTGATTTTCAGCCAGAGCCACCCCCCTCCACAACATGTTTAATCAGCCACTTTTTACAAAATGGCGGACTTGTGGCAGCGCAATCGCAGCTCCGATGGGTCCATTACGGACTCGAATCAGCCCGTAATCCAAGTCGGAAATTCAAAAACAAAATTTATTTGTATTAACAATAAGCTTTTCTTCCAAAAAAAAAAACAAATGAAATGAATAAAAAAAAAAATTCAGCTCAGTTTTGAACATAAAATTTCGTTTATCAGAGGGTAGGTTTGACTTTTCACGCGCTTAAAAAATATAACTTATTTTTTTTTCTAACATTTAAGTTCAAATAGAACATATGTACATTCATGCTGAATATAATACTTTTAAATTCATTATGATATGTTGCATAGTTTTTCGTGAATCGTGTCCATAGCATAGATAAAATGCCTAAATTTGTATGTGTCGAAAAGGCCGTTTAAAGTTATTGACGTGCGTACTTTTACACTTGTGTAACCCGCGTACGCGCTTCATAGGAATTTTTTTTTGGACGCGCTCAATGCGGCCTGAGTGTGTGGTCCCTGCCGACTTTCAAATAAAGGAGGCATACTCCAAATTGGATCTCACAAACGTAAAAAATAAGCTCAGCTTGGAATAGGGGTCAGTAAATTGAGCAGCATTGCGCACATAAAACCATACATGGCGTATGCCTTGGGGATAATCTAATTGATGTGCTTAACAAAAAGGAACTTTGCATCAAAAAGAACACCCAAATCAAGTGCTTCAGTCGAGTAGTAAAACACTGCAAAACATTTACCGAGGTTTAGTGGCAGCTTGTTCAGCGAAAATCTCATTATCAATAATATCTATCTTAAGCCAGGTTTTCACTAATATGATGACATCATACTTTAATTGCTATGAAGCCAGGTATACAGCCTCAACCTTTGTTCGCAACCCAGAGATTTATTGCAGGGAAGCAGGGGCGTTGACTGCAGCATAGCTGCCCAGAGCTCATTAGAGCAAGCGGCGCTCGAGCACCGCCAAAGAAGTGGAAGATCCAACAGTGAACCAGAGCCCGAAGCAGCATAATGCAGCCCATCGGCCGCCGAGCGCAGCAACTCACGAAGAAAATATTGAAGAAGCAGTAGGAGAGTTTGCGGGGGCGGTGGCGAAAGTAAAATTGCCAATTGCCCATCCGAAACAGCTGCAGCCGAGCTCCACCTGCATCGAATGTCGCACAAAAGGGACAGCTCAAGCTCCGGCTGGTGTTGTGGGTGCGATGGGAGATAAGCAGGCAATGGGTGCAGGTGTAGAGGGAGGTGAGGGTACCGTGAGGGCTTTGACCATAATCCAAGCGGTAGTCTAAGGCGAGGAGGATAATCCAAGAAAACATCGACGCCAGCGGCGAATGGAGATCTTCCAGCTCCACAATAGTCTTCCTTTTTAGCCCTCTCTCTGTAGACAAATCTTTTGACCTTAGCCGATCACGGTCAAAATTTGTTATTAAAGACTGCTTCGTAGTGCTGCTCCGGTACACCAAGCTTAAAATGTACAAATTTTAAGGAAGCCATATCCACTTCTCTTCTTACCAATTTAAAGCATGAGACTGTCTTAACAATGTTTTTGTTGTCATTTTCTTCTTATTCTTACGATTATGAACCTAGACAAAGTCACCCCCTACAGAGGGGGCAATAAAGCCTGGTAGCAGAGCTTGGCTCTGGGCCAACGAACTGGATGCCTGCAGCATAAGATTGAGGCGCCACCGATACCTCAGCGGGCCGCCGTTCACGTGGCCTGATAGTGAAAGTGCTGCTCAGTAGAATGACTTCACCATAGTTTCGAAACCACATATTCGCCCTCAACCATATTAAATAAGATATATTCCTCTGCTACGCCCAGTTCGAACTTAATTTTCAGTCCTATCATAAACGAAAGCTCTCTTGGTCTAGATCTTCAACGCGTTAAGCCAGTATATTTACCTGGTCCCTAATTGTTTTTGAGGGTTTTTTGTTCGAAGAAAAGGCCATTTTCTTAATTTTCTCAGCTCTGAATAAGACATCTGAATAAGTATAGTTTGTAATATTTTTGGCCAAAAGTAAAAAATGAAATAGCAAAAAGTATGACCATGGCAGCTGTTTTTGTAACCCACTATTTGAAAAAAACCTTTGCGTGTCAAGAAATTTTCGACGAATTATCGAAAACCAAAAAAACTAAATTAATTCCATTGCTAGAAATGCGTTTCCTCACCCCAACAGTTCCCGATTAAAAAACAAGATGTCCATCATACAGTCGGGTGTCCCGAAAGTAGAAAACCTTGTACCATTAGAACGCGCGTGCCAAAATTTTATGAAAGAAGGAGAATAAGATTAAAAAACGGAGAAATATGTACATATAATGCAGATGTCTTCCGTTTTAAGAGCAGGGTCGATAGCTCAGTGGGTAAAGCAGCACATGTGCCTTTAATACTCCCACACATTGCGAAATCGATTATTCATAAACCATAAGTTATACTGGTTCCCAAATCCATATTTGAACGTTTAATGGCACGCTGAAGTTTGTATACCCCCGCAGATTACAATTTGATCATTAAGAATTAATCCATTCTGATCAAATAATATACAATGTTAATCTTCACTTAAAGAACGAATATACCAAATTATAACATGCCGAAGATTGATGGCATATATGTATATCATGATATCAAAGCAAGCGTAATATCTTGGAGTGATTTTGGACAGAAAGTTCTTATGAAAAAAAACTTGGCAGTGAGTGTTAGGAAAGCTAGCATTGCCTTTTACTCGTACAGGAAAATATTTGGCAACAACTTGGGACTACACCCCAGGCACATAACATGGCTATACACAGTGGCTGCACTCAGCAGAGTCAATAATATCTCGACTACCAGTATCAAGCGTTTAGCATACTCAGGAGGAACGGGGGCTCTACGCTTGTGTGCAGCAAAGGTTCTTTACGTTATCCAGGACATTCCGCATTGGACACCGCTGAATACTAGAAGACATCACATCACTTAAAGACGAAAACTCTGACTTCACGGTCACCGAACCGAACTTCGCGAATGACTACACAGCCTTATACCCAACGAGGAAAGAGTGAAAAAGAGACCTAGTAAGCGAGCAAGATGAGGTTTTCTGAGTTTTTAGTGTGATGTACTCGCCATATTAATGAATTAATGATTGGTTAAGGGTAATGAACCATAGAAGCTCGGAGTTATGTTGGCCTAACATCGATAGAAAGGGATGAAATGAACTGATCTCTAAAAGTAAACGAGACATTAACAGATAACAACGCCCTCCACCTAGTATCGCTAGGGAAGTAGGGAAGCTCAAGATCGCCTATATTCTTACTTTCCTTAACGATGCGGGTTGGTGCTGAGAAACGCTTGGTCACAACCGAGAAGAGGGCAGAGGTAGGTAACAGGAGGCTCTCTAGGATTGAGCTTCACCACCTTCACCTACCTACTTTTCACTTAACTTGAGCTATGGCAATTTTTTTAGTACTTTATAATTTTGGTTTTAATTTTATTAACATCGCACAACTATTTCTTGGTGTCTCCTCGCCATGACCTACAAGTTCATGTAGCGCTGTTCGAAAGTTGGTAAAAAATGCCAAAGTTAAATGTTATTCTATATATCGAACGTTGTATGATATAGTCGTCCGAGAGTATAAAGAAAACCATTATTTTGATGTTTTCTTTTATTTCTCTGACTGTTCCTATGGCAGCAATAGGATATTGTCGTCCGATTCTCATGAAATTAAAATCGAAATTATGAAATAATATAAGATGGCCAAATATCAAATTTGGTTAAAATATCTTCAAAACTGGCAATTCTAATTTTTTTCGAAAAATTTTCCAATCAATCCTATGGTAGCTACACTCATGGACATAATAATAGGTGGTTTTTTTCGTTTATAACTTCTTATATCTAAGCCATCTTTTCTCCAATCTCAACAAATCAAAGCTTTTTGAGAACGTATATTAATTGCCTTTAACCCAAAAGCAAAAACTATTTCAAAAAATCCTTAATTTTCAAGTAAATTAAATATAATTTAAATATACCCCCCATTTTGGCTGGTCACAATAATAGGTGTGCAAAGAGAAAAGTTTAAATAAAATGTATATTTCGCTCTTTTTGGCCTTGTTTTATATTAAACAAAGCTAATAGCCGGTATATCCGCCATTTTTGGCAGGACTTTCTCTTTTTGTCTTGGCCTGTAGGACACTAACTAGCGACAAGTTCCAATTGGAATGTCATACCATGTCCTTTGAACAATATCCCTTTTTTTTTGGCAGAACGTCTCCTTGACGTTCACCCCCAGAGATTCGGGACAGGATTGAGGTCCTGTGATTGACTTGGCCACTCAATAACAGCCATATTTTGCGCTCGGAACTAATCCTTTACTACTTGAGAGGCGTGTTTTGGGTCGTTATCCTGCTGGAACTTTATACCGCGATAGGTATGTTCCAGCATACTCTTTCGATTAGAAAAGTGAAGATCTCTGTTGGAGTGTTGGGTCCTGCTTTGGGTGTTGGTAGTCTAAATGAATTGCGTAGTTTAGAGTATTTCGCGGAAGTAGGACATCATTCGACGTTATTGATCTAATTTTCGGATCGCAATTAGTGATCAAAAGAATGTTGAGTTTCCCAAACGAATCTTTATAAACATTTAACTGTTGAATGGACGCTTTGGCGTCCTTTGGATTTGCCTAATTGAAAAGTTTTTAATAAATGCTGCAGTACAAGGTGAACACTGTAATCAAACTTTGTGACTTCTTCTAGCTCTAATCCCTTCAAAGTTTATAGGCTTGATAGCGATTTAATCATCTGCCATCTCTTATTGGCATAATTTGTTTTTATCAATCATTATCTCAGGCTCCATAAAGCGCAGAGTTTTAGCATTGTCTGCAGCATTTCCGAGTTTCCATTATGGTAGGTATCGGAGTACAACCGTCAACGTAAAAGGAAAACTTGTAAACCTTGTTAGACTCAGATGTAACAATTATACCGGAAGGTTAAACCATTGTCAGAGTAGATTCGAGCTATTCTATTCATAAGCAGCATTAAAGTCCACAAAACATTCGGATAAGTCTTTGCAACTATGAAGATTTCCAACCATTAAGCAGGAGTAACACGCTAATAAAATTCTAATGGGATCCTGGCAGTGCCTGAAACTCTGTTAGCCCCTGCCCTTGTCTGAGGTTTTCCTCAGTATACATTTGTAGTGAACATAAAATTTATGTTGGTGACTTAAAGGGGCGACTTAAAGTGATCCGCTAGTTTGGATGTCTGATTCTAATATATACGTTGGTTATTTCCGTTAAGTTTTCTGGATAGCTTAAAAAATGTATGATTTACGCAGGCCAATTCCTGTTGCATGGTTTGGTAGTAAGTTTGCTCAGTTTTGGGAGAAGCCATATTTATAGTTTGGTAAAAACTGCAGTCTAAATATTAACGTACTTGGTTGGCCAGTTTTCAAGATATTTTCACCGAACTTGAAATTTGGCCATCTTATATTATTTCAAAATTTCAATATTAATTTCATTAAAATCGGCTAACTATATCCTATAGCTGCCATAGGAACAATCAGGAAAACTAAAACAAAAAACCATAACTTAGACGATTTTCAAACCATTTTCATCATGTTCGAGATTTAGCAACTGATTATTATTACAGAATTCCGGTTTTAATTTTCTGATTTAATTTTGTTTTTATTACATGTTTCTACATTCCTGCATTGTCGGAACATCCTATTTTTTGAACCACCTTTCCGTCATTTGGATGGTTTCCAATATGCTTTTTGATAGGGACCATTTATTATTCTTGGGTGATTTTAATATCCCTGGGAGTAGTATTAAAACCTCAGTTTAGGGAGCTTTGATATCGGCAATTATGCAATTATTTAGGGTCCGACAAGGATATGAACACGTGTGCGATCCTGGACCGCACGTGCACTTTCCCATGACCATCACTAAAAAAGGGTGGGGGAAAAGGTCGCTCCGGAACGATCCCGTAACAAGACTCCGGCTGAGACCGCGTGCGTTCTGGTATCCAGGGCGGTATCCAGAATGAGCATCCTCTCACTGAAGTATCCACGGATCCAGGAATGTTGAAGACCTCCAGCGCCTCTAGCGTCCTTCTCCAGTCTGCCGAATTGAACGCGTTCCGGACGTCCAAGGTCACCGCAAGGCAATCTTTTTACTCTTTCTATGGCGTCCAGGGTTGATAACTTCTTGCGGAAGCCAAACTGATTTGGCGCCAGTCCGCCTGCGCGCTCGATCGCTGCCTTCAGCCTAGAGGCAATCACCTTCTCGAATACCTTCCCAATCGTGTCCAACAGACTGATGGCACGGTACAACCTTCTTATATGCGCCGTCACACTGGTCTTGCTCCACGTCGTCACATAGCATTAAAAAGCATGGGTGGCCTATATACATATATTTATGTGTATGCATACTAAAGGGTAAAAACTCTTCAGGGGTACCAGTAGCGCGCCAGCGTGATTTTTCTTTGTTTTGAATGACTTTAAGACGCGATAGGATGTGGAATCAAATGTTCATAGTTCAGAAATGCTTGAGCTATTAGCAATTCGCTAAATATAGGTTTGTTGTTACTCAAAATGTATCTTTAACATTCTAACATCAAAAAACATGTAAAATCTAAATTTAAAAAAAAAAATTGTGTAAATATTTTTTTACACTTTTAAAAATATTTTTATTTGAGAAAGTCAATAAAAATAAAGCAAACTAATTAAATTTTTTTAAAATCGTTTTTTATGAGAAAATTCTTTGTCCGTCTGTATGTCTGTCCGTTTCTACGCAAACTAGTCCCTCAGTTTTAAAGCTATCTGAACGAAAATTTGCATTTAGTCTTTTATATACTCTCACTCGCACATATGTCGGATCGAGTCGAATCGGACGACTATATCATATAGGTGCCATAGGAACAATCTGAAAATTTTTAGAAAAATAACTTTAACTTTGTCAGTTTTCAACATATTTTCATCAAAGTTAAGATTTAGCCGTTTTATATTATTCCTATAGCGACTATATCCAATAGCTTTCATATGAAAATCATCAAATTTGAGATTTGGTAACTAATTATTATTCCAGAATTTCCGTTTATATTTCTGTTTAAATTCTGCAAGGGTATGTATATAAATTGAGCAAATCACACTCACCGACACTTTTTTGCATCAGCAGATCCTGAACTACATCCCACGAGTGCGTGACCTTTGAGAGAATCATTGAAGCCTACGATATAAGGGTTTTTCGGCCTCGATTCCCTTCTCACATAGCCATATGAGCTAGACCAATCTTTTTAAACTTCACTCCTCGACTTCACTGCTGTTTTCAAGGCAATCCATCCCCCACGATTTCTAAGTCGTTTCATCCGAGTAATATTTTCTCCCATACGCATAGTAAATTGTGGTAATGCAAAAACAGCGTTGCAAGATTTATGTACATACATACATATGTATGTATATGAATGTTTGGAATATAAATGCCCAATTTTTGTTGTTTTTCTGAAATTGGAACTAGACAATAACAGGTGACTTTGGACAATTTCAAATCATAATTCTATTCCAATATATTCATGAACATTTAGAGGTTTAGACTAATTAAAATTAAAAATCCCGTTTTCATTTCTAAATAAATGTTCAATATACATACATATGAATAAAATTATAATAATATATAATAAAATATCAATACTTAATAAATTGTTTTGTACATACATATACATATGCATTTAATGTCATGTTTGTTGCCTTACCAACAGTTGAATGAGATTGAGATTCAACCTGCTTTCCCACTACGTTGTTTCCTGTTGTATTTGTCTGATGTTGCAATAATAAATGGGTTGTGGATTGGAGCTGCGATTGTTGCCCATGTCCTTGAGATTGCATTTTTGTTTAGAAGACTTTTAAACTCAACAGTCATTTAAATCCAAAGATAAAAAATGTGGTCTAAAGCACAACACGATATTATACAACTTTTTATTTTTAGTTCTGAATAATAATAATAAGAATAATATTCTCTTAGTGAATATATTCCTAATGAAACTTTTTTACTTTTAAAACATTGACACAGCTGTTTAAAAGAAATTCTATAACTCACTGTGTGTTAATAATAGTGCAGAGGAAATATCGATAGTTATCTGCCTAAGGCAAACAAAGATTGGGTTGTTATCTATACCACTAACAACCTATTTACACAACTGTATTAAGTCTATTTAAGTTGTTGAGTGTCTTAATTTTTTATTAAAAACTTTTATAAACTAATTAAATTATTATTTATTTAATGGTTCGACGGTTTAAAATTATTAATAGTATCACCTCTTATAAGGCTAAAGATGAATTTAAAGTTTGCACTGGAGTTTCATCAATTGTTAACGGAAATTATTGGGGTATTATAATTAATTAAAGTACATGATTTGGCACATTCCCAACGTCAAACAGAACAGCTTCTTCAGAGTTTAAATATAAATCAAAAGTTATCCGATGCGTCTTAATACTATCTTCAACACACTCTATCCGTATGAAACAGTTGGGTTTTTTCGCAAATGTGTAACTTCGATATCCACAGAGCTACATCTCTATCCTACATCCAATGACAGATGTGGGTCATACGAAACGTAAATAAATATGGCTAAGGAAGTCAAATTATAAATTACCTGCAATTTTTACTATCGAATAATAAAAAAGATCCCAATTGCGGCAGATTTGATTTATTTATTTCGCTAGCACAATATCCCTAACTGGCTTCTTAAACACTTTAAATTGAAGCTTAAGGAAACATAAAAACAACTCCTTCTTGCAAAGTTCCCTTGGGGAGGTAGGGTCAAGACGCATGTTAAATTGCAGTTTATTAATTTGGATTACACCCCTAACCACAAGCTCATTTAGAGCATAGTTAGTCCTACATGTGAAGGATTTGCGAGTCCTTAGGCTCCTACCAATTAACAATTAACTTTGCCTGAAATCAGGTCAAAAACAAACAGATTGGCAGCTACATATTTTTCATTATGAAGTGGCGACGGATGCACAAAACGACATTTAGCAGGATATGAAGAAATATTATCGTGGAAATTAAGAGAAGCCCTCTCTTCTCTTAAAGAAAACATTTTTGTATGTGTTCAATGCGGCCTGAATAAACATTTAGCAATGTTTAAACGTCCACAACCTATGTCACAAATTTAAATATTGTTAGATCATCAGCAAATAGTATAAAAATCGACATCTTGGAGTAATAACCAATATAATTGATTAAAGCATAGTATCCAGACGGTAAAACTTTTTGCAGCGGAACAAATGTTTTATCTTTTCAAGAGTGACCGCTGATTTTAATATCTGTTTGGCATTTTTGGCCGGCAAATGATGCGGTCATACATGCTGTTTACAACATTTTAAAATTGTCAATAAAAAATTAACAAGAAAATAAAAACTACTATTGCCAAGACAGTAATTATTGTCGTAATAGATAAGGAAGATTCTTAACCTAATAAGAAGCGATCCAAGTATTGGGTGTGGCCATAACAGCGAGATCAATTAAAGGGCAATATTCTACCTATGTACGAATAGTTTACGTATTTTTATAACAATAATAAACTCCCTCTCACCTTCTAATATTATGTCCTATCATAATCTAAAACAAACTTACCTTCTTCGCTCAGAATGCGCCTATCTCTGCAATCCAATCTCATCCAACACCAATCCAATCCAATAAAAGTAATATTTTAAAACTTATTAAACATTTTAATATATAAATTAATATATGTGTGGGGGACAGCGTCTTCCGTAAGGTGACTGGCCGGCTGTCCGTAAAATCCTCTGGATGAAATGCGAAGACAATTACTAGGAGTGAGGGGGGCGTGTTGCTGGCCGGTTGGCCGTGGATATCCCAATGATGATTAGGGAGATTAGGTTGGGGAGATAACTGTCTCCCTTTTACCTTCTGGCCTAGAGACTCAGATAGGTGTTAGAATAATAAAGTATTAACGACAGATTTGCCGGAGTTAGTTTTATGAGCGATGGCTCTTTATTCCTTGAATACAAAATCAGAACTGAAACTTAAAGCTAACAAAAGAGGGAATCATAGCGGCCGCTCCAATGGGTAGCGGTTGCCGGCTATGCACGAGCTTCCGGCCAGACGCAGTGTCAGCAATTTGGCCGGAGCGAGCCATCGGACGATCGGTCGTTGCCGTCGCCCGGTTAACTTAGTTAACTACTCCCCCCTCAAGATTAAGGCCGCCCTCGGCCGACCCTATTTGGGCGATCACCTCATTTAGTTGGAGCGTGTCCCTCTTAGCCTGGGTGACTCGCCGATAAGTGAGGCCGATACAGATCAATGCGCAGCAAATTGCTCCCGCAATAAGCATCATCTGGTGTAAGCGATAGCCATTGATGTCCTCCCCGAATTTCTTGATATGCTCCAGGTTACGCTCACTCAAGCGGTGAAGGTAAGGGAGACTTAGTACATCGTGTTTTAGGGTGATGTTCAAGGAGGGTGAGCTGGCCACT
>VNJN01001829.1:0-14717 GCA_008042485.1 Drosophila mayri | reverse complement strand
GGAATGAACTTGAACTCCACCTGCTGCTTACTGCATTGGTTTATGATCTTGGTCTGAGCCTGTTCTGTGAAGATTGTTTCTTCTAACGCCTTTTACTAGTTGTTGGCACCAACATAGTTCGTGGCGTTGTTGCAATGTATGGTCTGACACTTTCCACGTCGACCCAAGAACCGCCGAGGCGCGACTAGGAACGCGTCTGTTGTAAGATCGCTTACTAATTCCAGATGCACCGCTTTCGTGGCAAAACAGCAGAATACTGCAATGTACGCCTTATCTGGTCTTTCCCCATGAATCCAAAAGGGACCGCAGGTTAGATTCTTCCAACCTCCCTCCGACTCCGATTAGCCCGTCCTTTCCGATTATTGGAGACAGCGACACAATTGAACTTTTCTTGTCCACTGTCCTGTGGACGTGAAGCTGCCGATGCTCAGCACTGAATTCAATTTTTTGAATAGTGCGGAAGATGAGGGTCCTAGCATAAGTCAGCTCACCTACACTTAGCGTGGTTGTAGGGGATCGGTTGTGCTTGCGACAGAAATGCAGCATGTAAGCTACAATGCGTTGTAATTTGTGAAATGAGTTGCTGTGATTGCAACTGTATAATGCGCTTCCTAGTTGATCTTGACATGTTGGCAAGCTCACCTGCTTAGTGACGACGAGTGCGTCGTTCTAAATCGCTGGGAGCGATGCTCGGTACTTTATACCATTTATCTCGGGAACCGTGTAGGAATAAACGTTCGAATAGCCAGAGGCTGTGCTCTGCTAATCTACTTGCCGCAATTCCTCTTGATAGGACATCAGCTGGGTTATTCGCGGATGACACCTGTCGCCACTGAGATTGATGCGACACTGACTGGATTTTAGCGATCCGATTGGCCACAAACGTGTTGTATGATGCTGCGGATGCATTTATCCAGGACTGGACTACAGTTGAATCAGTCCAGAAGTACCCAGATGCCTTGTTCTCAGACATGCGTAAATTCTTTCTGACTCTGTGGGTCAGTTCAGCTCCCAACACTGCGGCACATAACTATAGCCGCGGAAACGTTTCCTAAGCTGACGGCGCAACTCTTAATTTTGAGCACAGCAACCGGACGGACTCTTGATTATTTTTGTATGCTGCTCGTACATACACTGCTGCTCCATATGCTCGTTCTGAAGCGTCGACAAACGTGTGCAATCAGGCACCTGTCCTTCGAATATGTGTCTTTGAACTTGCATGTTGTTTAGCGCTTGTAAATCAGCGCGATACTTTTTCCAATCTACCTGAAGGTGTTGAGTAAGCCCGTCATCCCAGCCCATCTTTTATTTCCACAGGGTCTGCATGAACATCTTTGCTTTGACCACCACGGGGGCAAATAACCCTAGCGGATCAAATATTTGCGATGATTCGGAACTGACCACTCGTTTGGTGATAGTTGACGCTTCACTTTTTTGGGATCGTCCACATAATTGATCCTTTTGTGGCATCCAAAGCAAACCCAAAGTCTTAACACTACACTGTTGGAGTGTTTCGTCTAACTTGACGCTAGAGACGATATCCTCTTTGGGAATTTGGCTTAATACTTCTGAGTTATTGGAGCACCATTTTCGGAGCTTGAATCCGGAAGGCAGCAGTATTTTGTTTTGTTCTTGTTGAATTGGTACGGCCTCTGGGATGCTGTCTGCTCCTGTGAGACAGTCATCCACGTAAAAGTCATGTTTAAGTACAGATGATCCAAGCGGTAAATGATTCTTGGCCTTCTCGGACAGATAATCCATGCATTTAGTAGCCAGGAACTACCCGCAATTTTGTGGTACTGCTTTCGGGCTTCAATACACAGTGATGTGGAATGAAGTAGTGATCCGAGGGTATGTGTGTGGGTGGTACCAGTTTCATGTGTCCAAGACGCTCATATTCATCCATGAAATCTACATATCCTTTCCAGACTTCTGGTGGCGTTCGTCGCTCTAAAGCCAAGAACCTGTTGGCCAGGGCTGAAGTTCCTTCAGAAAATGGAAGTTTTACAATGAATTTTCCATCTATTGCAACCTGTAGATTCGCTAGGAAGTGAGATTAGCAATGAGCTTCTATTGGAGATCGAGCCTTTTCTTTGGTGTCTAGGTTTTCTAGTGTCAAAAATCGCTCTAATAGCATATCCACCTCCCCTTCTTCTCAGCAGGATTTTTCCCGGCCACAATCCATCCAAGCTTTGTATTTTGAAGAATTGGGCCTTCCGGCTTCTTCAGCATCTGATTTGGTAGAAGCAACGAATAATAATGCTTTGCGCCGATGAGCATGTCAATTTTTCCTGGTTTGTCAAAGTTTGGATCATCCAGGGTAACGTTGTTTGGGTCTTGTAATTGTGAGGCAATTAATTCATGAGCTGGTTGATCAGCTATGAAATGCGGCAGCACAAAAGCTTCTACTTGTTGAGCAAAGTCATTTGACCAATACCTTGACTGTGGCCAGCAAATTGTAACTTTTGTTACTTGCAGCACCTACAGAAGGTGATTGTGGCTCTGTTGCCGCACCTGACGTGGCCTCTAGGTGCAGTAATGCATGGTGTTTTTTGTCACATTTAAAACACGTACGGCCTCGGCAATCTTTCGCCTTGTGGTCACAGCTGAAACAGTTAACTCACAATTTTTATTTTCGAACCCAATTGACTCGATCGGGTATGGTTTTGCTGCGGAAATGATCGCATTTGTATAGCCAATGAGTCCGTTTGCAGAAAGGACAATTTGGTTGCCTTCCAGCGCTGGCAGAACTGCATGATGGGCTCTTCTGCTCCTTTCTCAGTTGTTGACAGCGTTTTCCTGTTCCCAGCACTCGGCTGCGCTGGTCCAGGAAGCTTAGCATTCTCTCGAGACCTTGGAGTTCCGTTGACCCGTCTAACGATTGTTCGTAGCGGGGTCTATTCGCAAAATCCAGTTTTTGCTTGATGATGGCGATTATGATTGTATCCCAGCTGGATATATCAATGCCTTTTCCCTTTAACGATGCTAGAGAGTCAATTATTGTTATGTACAACTCTTTTAATGACTTTGGATCGTCACTGTTTGTATGATGTTGCAGGAGACGATTGAGAATCGTATCTTCCACATGGCGGGGATTGTTGTACGCGTCAACTAATATTTCCCATGCGCTCATGTAATTTTACTTTTTAAGATCAATATGCCTTATTAATCTTTCTGCCCCTCCAGTTACGCTGGTTTTAAGGTACCACATCTTCCTGACTGTGGGCATGTTGGTATCATGAACCATGCATTTGAACAAATCGAATGCGACTTGACACTTATTGCCCTATTAAATTTTCCTCATGTCCGCATGTTATGCATATTCGCTTGACCTAGTTATTGATACTTTATTTACTATAAATGCATGTTGCTACGACTGAAGAATTATTATGTATTATTCTAAATATTATTGCTTATGAATAAACGGTGCCGTGACTGAACAGTCAGTACTTTAGACAATGTATTAGAAGTGCCATATAGGCATCTCGCTCGCTCTAGAGAAGTCAAATCTCTAATGAAGTCTCTAATTAATGCTGTTAGCCTGGCTTTTATTTATAGCCTTTTTTGATATATTATACATTTATTATGGAATATATAGGCTTTATACATAATATAAGCGCACATTATGGCAACGATAATTGACAATAAAATATTTGTTAATTTCAAGTCAATAGTGCTCGATTCAATTTTGTTAACTACTGTTTAGGTGAGGGGCCGCTGCTGTGCTGCCTTGGCTCACCGAAACTTAAGAGCGCACCCGCGCTCGCCCCTTTTGTGCTCAGGCCCTCGGGTCGGCCGTCGCTGCTCCCGCTCTCGGGTGGTGCTGTCCGCCACTCGGGCCCGCTCCCGTGCTGTTAAGCTGTGCTTATCGGTCGGGAGCGCGGCCCTTATGTTAATTTAGTTTAGTCGCATGTATGAAGCCAAATAAAGCTGACACGAACAGCAGTTGAATATTCCCACGACGCCCCCGACTCTTCATTTTCGAGCCTCCGTTTTCATTTCGCTTGCGACGTGGGTTTTTTTTCCGCTGGGCCTCCAATTGCTTTCTGGACATCTTTTTGCGGCACAAGCGCCCCCCTTCACAACTACATTTACAGTGGAGTCCACTGACTTTGTTTCAACAATTGTTTCAATATTACATATGGCGTAGGTCTTGGTTTATAATTTATTAACCAATCGTTGGACATATATTCAAAAATGTATATATATATTTAATATATAATAAGATGTATTCTAACAGAGGAAAACCTAGCTGGTTTTTACATGGTGTTTCAGGCCACGCCCTGATGGGGCAACGTTAATGTTGCTCAATTTACAAATATTATTTTATATTATAAAAGAAAAATATGCAGTGCAATTAAAAAATTATGTAACGCAGTGCATTAACAAAAAATACGCTCTATGAAGCGCTGTCGGTTCCTCGAGGCATGGCGGCTTCTCACACTTGTTGCTTCAGCTGCTGTTGTCCGGGGCCTATGAGCTCAGGCACCGGTGCTGGCCGCGCAGGTATAGTCGCAGTGAGGAGTGTACACGGACCATTGCAGTCGTTGAGGCACCGGTGCTGGCCCCGCAGGTATAGTCGCAGTGAGGAGTGTACACGGACCATTGCAGTCGTTGGGGCCCTTCTTCAATTTGGGGATTTCAACTTTTTCCGGAGGATATGGTATACTTTTAGCTTTCGAGATTTTTCTAATTGCAGAGTAGGTGGATGTAGTGGGTGTTTTTGTGGTTTTATTCCGCGTTGTTCTTTCGTTTAATAATTTTTTTTTGTGTTCCACTTCGGCATGTATTTTAACCGAATGTGTCCACTTTATGTTATCTTCGCTGTTCAACAGCTTTAGTAGTTCGGCCTTTCTGGCCTTTAGTCTTTTCACCACTCCACTTCTTTTCCCACACATCGCACTCTACTTACTGCGGTTGCCTTTTTTGGCATGTTTTCCTTGGTATTAGATCAATTTGTCCATCGATGTAACGGTCGCCATGTAATAAGTTCGCCCGAACGGAGTAGTTGAGTGGTAGCTTTAAAGATCCCTTGACAGTTCCAACTTAGTGTTTTTGCTCGTAGCCATCCAGAAGACTTTCAGTTAGAGTTTTAAGTTCATTTATTGTTCTTTATTGTACATTTGGTTTTTCAATAAAATGTAGGAATGTCAGAGCCACCATTGTTGCTGCTCCGAGCTCATAGGAGGATCTGTACTTATCGATATGTATTTAAAACTAAGGAAGCCTAAGTCTTATAGCTGCGGTGTCAACAGCGGCAGCGGAGGAATGTATATATAATATTCTTAAATACATAGCTATGCTCTCTTAGGCTGAGCGCGGAGGTGTATACACATATATACATTGGTCCGTTCGTGTAGCAATTATGTTGTATGGCAATTGTATTGTATGGGATTCTTTAGTCGACCTCAGAATTCTATTGAGAGTGGTGGTGATACTATTGATTTTCTCCTGAATTTTACTATTGTTATCGATCTGTCTATTGTTTGCATTAATAAGTTGAAACTCGGTAAGTCTGATCTTTTCAAAATCGTCTGCATCTGGCGTTCCTGCTACTACCTTAAACGCCGCTCCAAAGAAGTCTAATCTCCTAGCTACCCTATGGTTGATGCTCAATGATTTGAGCAGGTCACGCAGGTGAGCGACATCTATGCCTAACAGTTTTTGTATATGCGATTGGGGAAACATGTTAATCATCACATATTCTGAGAGATTTGCTGAGTGATTAAAAAATGCAAATTCTTTCCATACTAAAATCCGTCCATCAATAATGGGAATGTATTTGTAGTCCGTGACGTGTGCCGATGTTAGGGACAAAACGAATAACAGAGGAGTGAACCTACATATAATTTTTGGACTTATTGTAGTGTATTTCAGAATTTAAGTAGCCCACCACCAAACATGTACAATAAGGCGAAGCCAATAAAAAATGCGTATAAATAAATGGTGTTCAGTCACGGAAGCGTTTATTCATAAGCAATAATATTTAGAATACTACATAATACTTCTTCAGTCGCAGCAACATGCATTTGTCGCAAATAAAGTATCAGTTAACAGGTCAAGCGTATAAAGAGCATGCGGACATGAGGAAAGTGAAATAGGGCAATAAGTCTCAGGTCACTTATAGCTGAAACCAACCCACATATATAATAACCCACATACACAGTAACCCACATTCACAGTAACCCACATTATTTGTTATACGATATTTGTTACCATAAGCATTTCGTACCTATATATACTGTTAAGTTTTATTAATAAAGTCAGTAAGAGTTCTACCTCAGATAAGAGCTTTTATTCATGCACCAGACGCCATTGCCCTGTCTTCATGCCCTCAACTCAATCAACCAAACCTCATCCAACTAACCAAATCTCACCCAAACTCAATCAAACCGTCCACCTAGTTCCACCTAGTGCTAGTTGCGACAACCGCAGGCTATAGTTAATGCACTATCTGCCAGGCATCTGAGCCTCAACACAAACATTTTAGTGACCCCGACGAACACGTCAACCCGACGTTAGTCATTAGGAAGAATCCGTAACTCTTGGCATCTTTCTAATTTTCAATCAAAAGGAAGAATCCGCAACTCTTGGGATCTTCTTAAATACTAATTAATAGGAAAAAATCCGTAACTCTTGGGATCTTCCTAAATTGTCACACCCACCAAAAAACATTTTGGTGACCCCGACGAACACGTCAACCGACGTAAGTCAAAAACAGGAAAAGCCGTAACTCTTCGGATCTTCCTAATTTCCTCAAAAACATTTCAACAAAAGGAAAAAGCCGTAACTCTTGGGATTTTCCTAATTGTTCTCACCCACCAAATAAACAGTTTTGGTGAAGATTTGACTCACAGGAAATTTTCCTGAATACGTCAAAAGCGCAGAAAATATTCCACAACTCTTGGGAATTTTCCTAAGCTTGGTGAGACCAACCGATAAAGTTCGTAAATCTTTGGAACCTATCGACACAATCACACATTGACCAAAATCCTTTTTTAGAACTCTAAATGCTTGAAATCCCCCAAGTCAATTGAACAGTTGTTGATTCCTTCGACCACATCACGGTTGCGAATAGGAGCGTTTCCAGCTGTCAAAGCGAATAAAACACTCCCAACGGTCGGGAACTAAAAAATAATTTTCAATATGTCTAAACAAGCAGTCACAGAGGCGTTAGACATGCAGGAAGAAATCAGTCAAGAAATGTCAAAGCTCATCCGCAATTTTAAAAAGGCTCTGCGGAAGGAAAGCAAAATCCAAGGTATTATAAATCAAAGTTGGCCGCAATCGATGAAGCATGGAATCGATTTGCGGATAATGACAAAAATATTCCAGCGGGATACAGAACCCCACAATATTTAAAGTTTTACGTAGACTGTCGTGAGTCATACGACAGATACAGAACGATAATAACCGATGCAATGGCTCAAACCTCGAGCAATGCCCCCGGAAATTCAACCTCGATGAATGCTGCGAAAAATGCAGACGTTGCAAGCTTTACGCAACTTGCATGAAAGCTGATATTAGCTTGTCGGCGACAAAGGGCGATTCCCGCATCAATCAAACGGGCCCTGAAAGAATTTTCCGAAACCCGAAGGGCCATAACAAGGAATTCGATAAACTCGTTATGGTCCCAATATCAGAATGTCCACTTCGTTGTTCATGAAGAATACGAAGACCCAGTCGAAGAAGGATACGACATGCAGTCGTTCCTCCGACTAGAAGGGGATGTGCAAAGAGTCTTGGGGGCACAAACAAATGCATAAATTATTGAAGATGTGCAGTTGCCCAGAGTCAGCATCCCAAAGTTCGATGGAGATCTGCTCAAATGGACTCAGTTCTTCGATTTATTCAAATGCATGGTTCACGATACCAACATGCCCACAGTCAGGAAGATGTGGTACCTCAAAACCAGCGTAACTGGAGAGGCAGAAAGATTAATAAGGCATATTGATCTTAAAAAAGAAAATAACATGAGCGCATGGGAAATATTAGTTGACGCGTACAACAATCCCCGCCATGTGGCAGATGCGATTCACAATCGTCTCCTGCAACATCATACAAACAGTGACGATCCAAAGTCATTAAAAGAGTTGTATATCACAACAATCGAGTCTCTAGCATCATTAAAGGGACTAGGCATTGATATATCCAGCTGGGATACAATCATAATTGCCATCATCAAGCAAAAACTGGATCTTGCAAATAGAGCCCTCTACGAACAATCGTTAGACGGATCACGAGAACTCCAAGGTCTTGATACAATGCTAAGCTTCCTGGACCAGCGAAGCCGAGTGCTGGGAACAGGAAAACTCAGTCAACAACTGAGAAAGGAGCAGAAGAGCCCATCATGCACTTCTGCCAGCGCTGGAAGGCAACCAAATTGTCCTTTCTGCATACGGACTCATTGGCTATACAAATGCGATGATTTTCGCAGCAAAACTATACCCGATCGAGTCAATTGGGTTCGAAAACAGAAATTGTGAGTTAACTGTTTCAGCTGTGACCACAAGGCAAAAGATTGACGAGGCCGTACGTGTTTTAAATGTGACAAAAAACACCATACATTACTGCACCTAGAGGCCACGTCAGATGCGGCAACAGAGCCACAATCACCTTCTGTAGGTGCTGCAAGTAACAAAAGTTACAATTTGCTGGCCACAATCAAGGTATTGGTCAAATGACTTTGCTCAACAAGTAGAAGCTTTTGTGCTGCCGCATATCATAGCTGATCAACCAGCTCATGAATTAATTGCCTCACAATTACAAGTCTCAAACAACGCCACTCTGGCTGATCCAAACTTTGACAAACCAGGAAAAATTGACATGCTAAATCTTGAATCTACAGGTTGCAATAGATGGAAAATTGATTACGAAACTTCCATTTGCTGAAGGAACTTCAGCCCTGGGGGCATCGCAAAAAACAGCAACCAACAGGTTTTTAGCATCAGAGCGACGAACGCCACCAGAAGTCTGGAGAGGATATGTAGACTTCATATATGAATATGATATGGAATATGAACGCCTTGAACACATGAAACTGGTACCACCCACACACGTACCCTCAGATCACTACTTCATTCCGCATCACTGTGTATTGAAACCCGAAAGCAGTACCACAAAACTGCGGGTAGTTTTTGATGCATCCTGTAAAACGACAAGCAATAAATCCTTAAATGATATATTGTACGCTGGACCCACTGTGCAGAGCGAATTGTTTGCAATTTTGCTATGATTCCGCACGCACAGATATGTGTTTACTGCAGACATAGAAAAAATGTATCGGCAGGTGTGGATGCACCCAGACCACCAGTTCCATCAATTAATCGTATGGCGTAGGAAACCATCAGACGATCTAAAGTTTTATGGACTTAAAACGGTCACTTGTGGTACAACATCAGCGCCGTTCCTGGTTACTAAATGCTTGGATTATCTGTCCGAGAAGGCCAAGAATCATTTACCGCTTGGATCATCCGTACTTAAACATGACTTTTACGTGGATGACTGTCTCACGGGAGCAGACAGCATCCCAGAGGCCATACAAATTCAACAAGAACAAAACAAAATACTGCTGCCTTCCGGATTCAAGCTCCGAAAATGGTGCTCCAATAACTCAGAGGTTTTAAGCCAAATTCCTAAAGAGGACATCGTCTCTAACGTCAAGTCAGACGAAACACTCCAACAATATATCGCTAAGACTTTGGGTTTGCTTTGGATGCCACAAAAGGATCAGTTATGTGGACGATCTCAAAAAGCGAAGCATCAAACATCACCAAACGAGTGGTCAGTTCGGAATCATCGCAAATATTCGATCCACTAGGATTATTTGCCCCCGTGGTGGTCAAAGCAACGGGCTGGGACGACGAGATTCCTCAGCACCTTCAGGTGGATTGGAAAAATTACCGTGCTGACTTACCAGCGCTAAACAACATGCAAATTGTGTAACGGACGGTATATATATGGTATATATATATATATATATATCCTTCGAGGTACGCTCTGTCTACTATGGGGGTCCAGCTGTGCTCAGGGAAAAAGGGCGTGGCTCTTGTACCTCTTGGGATTAATTGTAAACAGAGTAATCGGAAGAAAAAGGAAACCCGAATACTTAAATAAGTGCGACATGAACAAATAAAACTAGGAGGTTTGTCCTGTATCGAGTTCCTCTGAGGTGTTGGATACTTAAGGTGCCTAAATAACAAACTCTAGTTATTCATGATTTCAATATCGTTATAATTCCATAAATTTTAAGTTCCAAATATACATCGAAATTACGTTTAAGAGGATATATAAAAAGTTAAACAGAGTCGGTGCTCGTGGATATTCAAAATTAATAATATAAAGGCCACTCGCATACATAGAGCAGTGCACTTAGTAGGGGGAATGGCTTCTCACAAATGTTTATAACGGCTATGCCGTACTTACTACATAGTTCCTCGACGTCGACGGGCCCGTTGACTTCAAGATGACTTTGGCTTATAAGGGTGAAAATTGATAGCATATATGAAAAGCCAAGCTCGTCAGCGGCACATGTAAGCAAAGTTAGATATAAGTGTGGACTCTCTTTAACTTATAAAAATAAAATAATAGCAAACAAAATGAATATAATAAAATAGATGAAAATAAATGGATTGTGAAACGCCCTTTTGGGCTTCGCCGATGCTGGTGGAAATCCAGTAAGGAAATGTTGGGGTCAACAGCCGTGGCCTGCGAGAAGGTGAGGATGGGGTGGTGGGGGGGGGGGGGGGGGGGGGAGGAAACGGTAAAATATAGCGTCAATGTTAATCGCTGCCGCAGCCCCCTGTTTTGTTTGTCGCTGGCTCTCAAAAAAAGGGTTTCGCGGCCCTTGCCGGAGCAGCTGGCTCGAAGATCCGTCTAGAAGACCACGATTTAAGTTTTTCGAATCACAAGCACCGAAATATCAAAAAAAAAGTGTTTCTTAGATGGCTTAAAATTTTCCGATTTCCCATTCATTTAGGGGAAAATTCACACGTAATAGCTCAGCGAGGTTGGAATGAATTTTCGCTGCACGTGCCGGTTATTATTTGATTTTTGTATAATATAGAAAAAAGCGTAGTTAGCTCGGCACCGATCTCAAAAAGAATGAGAGAAAAGTTAAACCGGAAACGGTGCCGAAAAATTAAGCTCAACTTGACAGATGCATTAAAGCTTTAATTAGAGGGGCAGGCCTCGGTATTGATCTGCTGTAAACTGGGTGGATCGATATATACTAATTAATTAGCTTTTCTCCATTTTTTTTTTCTGAACCTCGAATTTTAAACTTTTGAACAAAGGCAATGCTAATATTAATCCTCCTACCTTTCACCCCCACAACACAGGTTTGATCTTTACTGTCACAGGACAGATAAAAGCTGAAAAAGGGTGTACTATTCAGGCTTTCCAAATATCTTTAATATGAAAGTTTCCCAGTTCCTTACTATTTAGATCTTCTAATTTATATATGGTTTGACCTAATTTCTGTTTAATTCTAGCTTTCACACCTATCAGTGCTAGCTTAGCGTTAAAGTGTGAAGCCATATTACTAAGTTGAAAATTCGTTTTTATAACATCATCACCGTTTTCAAGGGAGCGTGGTCTGGTTCTCAAATTATACTCTCGTTGATTTTGGCTATACGCTTTTTGCAAGTTCTTACCAGTGTCTGCCCTAATTTGGGAAAAGGCATCTTCTCGGTTTATTCTGGCACAACTCTCTGTTAGTAAGTCAAGATTTTTAAGCAGTTTATAGTCTTTACCGTGAGTAAGCATGTATTGCCCGAACACAATAAGGTAAGGAGCGGCACCAACAGATTGGTGTATAGAGTTCCGCAAGGCACAATTGATTGCGCTCAGATAAGTATCCCATTCCCGCTGATCTTTACGCACATATGATCGAAGGGCGGCATTAATGGATCGGTTGACTCTTTCGGCGGCATTCGATTGCGGAGCGTAGGCTTCCATGCACATATGTTTAATACCATTTCCAGAAACAAATTTTTCAAAGTCGTGACTCTTGAATTGCGTTCCATTGTCACTGACAATAGTTTCCGGAACGCCATAGCAGGTGAAAATTTCGTTCCTCAGGTACTCAATGATAACATTCGAAGTAAATTTTCGTACTGGTTTAAGAAAGGTAAACTTTGTAAAGTGGTCCAGTACTATAAAGATGCCAACATTGCCTTTTTTGGTGCGCGGAAACGGGCCTATAAAATCGACATATAGTCGCTGAAATGGTCTTTCGCTATTTGCTTGACTTCCCATTCATGATTTGAGGACACCGGTCGGATGTTTGGAAGTCCGGCATAATTCACATCGGGCTATATATTAACGCACATCGGTGGCCATTCGTGGCCAGAAGAAGCTACGTCGAATTCTTTCCAAACACTTAGCGACATGATTGGAGTGGATTACTTCCTCTCTAAGCTCTACTGAGACGAATAATTTCCATTCCCCGTCTTGCTTCTCTGAAGTGGAAAAACAGGTGGTATAAATAGTTGTCGATCACTTGAAAGTCTGGGAAATTACCAACCTTATATTTTTCTTTGAGTGCAGAATACTCATCGGATTGAAAGGCTTTGGATTCTAAATCAATTTTGGGCAGTGTTTCGATTTCTATAGCGGATATTGGTTCTTCGTCCTCAAAGGATCGCGATAATGCATCGGGAACTACGTTTTCGCATCCCTTGCGATGTTCTATGTCAAACGTAAATCCTTGGAGCTTAATGGCCCATCTGGCCAGTCGCCCGCTAAGGTCCGATTGGTTCATCAACCAGCGAAGGCTTGCATGATCCGTTACGATCTTAAACGGGTGACCCTCTATATACATCCGAAACTTTTTCACGGCCAAAATAACAACAAGGCATTCAAGTTCAGTTACCGTGTAGTTTCGTTGTGCTTTATTTAATTTTTTGGACATATATGCAATAGGTCTTTCACTGCCTGATTCGTCGCACTGCGATAAAACAGCACCCACTCCATGAAGAGAGGCATCGCATTGAACGATAAACGTTTTTGTATAATTAGGATGTATCAGTAGAGGAGCTAAGCAAAGTCGAGACTTGATTTCGAGAAATGCTGCCTCAGCGTTCTCATTCCACACAAACGGTTTTCTCCCTAGCAGTTCGGTCAAGTGGAAGATCACTGTGGAATACTGTGCTATAAACCGCTGATACCAGCCCGTCATTCCTAAAAACCTTCGAAGTTGTCATTGGGTTTTCGGAACTGGAAACTCAGATACTGCTCGAACCTTGTCGGGATTTATTTGCAGGGTTCCTTCTCCAACTATAAATCCAAGATACTCGACCTTTTTCAAGCAAAATTGGCTTTTGGATACATTTATAGTCAGCCCAGCTTTTCGTAGTTGATTTGCTACCTCGGCAAGATGCAATAAATGGTCTTCGAAGCTGGAGGACAAGACTAACAAGTCATATAAATATACTAAAACGTGAGATTTGAGCTTGAATGGAATGACTAAATCCATGAGTCGACATAAAGTTTGTGGAGCGTTGGTTAACCCAAACGGCATCCTCTTAAATTGATGCAGTGGACGATTGAGTACCGTGAAGGCGGTTTTGGACCGGGTCTAAAGCAATTTGCCAAAAGGCGTCTTTTAAGTCGATTTTTGATATACAGTGAACAGGCGGTAGACGACTAATTAATCCATCTAATAATGGCATTGGATAAGCGTCTTTTATGGTGATCGAGTTTAATTTTCGTGCGTCGAAACAAAACCGCACTTTCCCGGGTTTAACTATTACTGGAGAGGACCACGGTGAAGATGGAGCTTCCTCAATAACGTCTTTGGATAATATTCGGTCGATTTCATTGCAAAGTAATTTTTCTCTTGCCGGAGACAAAGGATAAAATCTCTGCTTTATAGGTTTGGCCGTTGACGTATCGATCGAATGTTCGACTAAACTCGTCTTTCCCATTCCTCCTTTTTAATGACGGAAAAAGAAAAATGATGGCTTCCAGTCTCGATGCTTCCGACTGACTGAGGTTTAATTTATCGGGATGATCTATTTGATCAGTTTGCAGTTCGTTTATGTGACCTGTAAACAAAACTGAAATTCAAAATGTGTTCCAGAAATCCATAACACATATAACATTCTGGTTAATCGATGGAACGATTAAAAACCCTACTACCCTCTGCATTGAGTTAAAACTAACGCTTGCGGGGAATATTCCGGCAACGTTCTGTGTTTGGCCATCGGCGGTCTTAACCAGCCCCTTCATAGGAACTAAGGGACCATTGTGCATAAGAAGGTGTTTTGCTAAATCGCCTCCAATCACACTTTTGCTGGCTCCGCTATCTAAAAGGGCTAGGTGTGCTTCTCCTAATATTTCAATGTAAGAAAAGGGTCTAATATCATTGTTTTTATGAATTAATGCTGAAATGGTGAACTTCTTTAGAAAATTTTTATTCCGGTAAGGGGGTGATCTTTTTTCGACTGTCCGATAGTTTTCTTCTGCTCATTTTGAATTCGAATATGGTAGGGTGTAAAATCTACGAAACTATTGGGGAGTGATACTGCTGGCTTATAAAACCCCTTTGAACTTGAATCTGAAATTAGTTGGGGACGTGTTAAGTTTTCCGGAGAGGGTGAGCATTTTTGACAACAAACTAAACAAAAAATCGAAAATCTTCACAAGTCAAAACAGTCGTGTTTTTCATTGCTCCGCATTTATTATATTTGTATCAGTAAATTACTGTATGAATA
>VNJN01001828.1:0-14557 GCA_008042485.1 Drosophila mayri | reverse complement strand
GAGAATTCGCGGTGGACTCGTAAGTCTTCGGCACGGCGGAGAGAGACGGTGGACTCGCAAGTCTTCCGAGAGAGAGAGAGAGATAGATTCGGCGAGCCGAATGATCAGTCGGGCTGGGACTCGGAGGTCTACCAAGAGGAGAGAAACTCGGCGGGCCGAATTATAAGCCGAGACTCGCAAGTCGTTCGACGATTTATTGGCAACCCAAATCCGGGGATTCTGGTCGCCCAAAAAAGTGACTTTTGCTGCTGACTACTAGGAGTGGGCTACTAGAGACTTACCGCTCCCGATCGCTGCCGGCTGCTAAGTGATTTCCTTCAGCCAGCGGCTCGCCTTATATAGCGAGTCGCGGGTTCTAGTGTGCCCGCCGCGATCGGTTGCTTCCTCATCTTTTTCCCATGCAACCCTGCCTTCCGAGTGTGACCCTTCCGTGGCGCGCGCGCGTTTATAGTTTAAATTTAAATCTTTTCCTATCCTCTACTATTCTTACTTCCCGTTTGTTTTCTTATTCATCTTTTTCTTTCTTCATTGTTTCTTTTATTTATATTTTCTATTTGCCTTTTTGTTTCTTTATCTTTCGTATTTACATTTCTTCATTGCTTTTTTTGTTTCTTTACATTTCATTTCTTTACATTTCATTTCTTTACATTTCATTTCTTTACATTTGTTTTTCTTTTCCTTTCATTTCTTCATTTACATTTGGTTTTATTTACATCTGTTTTATTGTGCGCGGCACGCGTCACAAACGGCATCACTTCCCATTGGAACAATCCCCTCCCCGGTACCGTGAATGGATACGCATCCTTCTCAGTCTTGTCGTTTAATAGCCGATAATCGATGCACATGCGCCACTCGTGGTTTTTTTCCTAACCAGTACCACGGGTGCACTGTATGGACTCCTTGACCTTTCTATCAGTCCGAGCGACAATAACTCGTCCACCTGCTCGTCAATAATCGCTTGTTGCCTCGGGTTTCTCGGGCAATATCTTTGCTTTATTGGTTTGTCGTCCGTCAGGTATATCTTGTATGTCGCTGCGTTGCTGACCCCCTGCATGTTTTCGGTTACTTGCCTCTGCTCTCTCAGAAAGTTCTCTATCTTTTCCTCCAGTGCATCTTCCGGGTCCTTTGTCTCCGCTATTTCCATTCCCTCGTTGTCGCTGCTTCTCGCCTCCTTTATCTCCAGCTCTAGATTCCCGCAGCGTAGAGTGCTTCGTACCCTCGCTAAGAAATCCATTCCTAACAAGATGCCTCAAGTCACTTCTGTCATGATCATGAACGATGCTTCGACTCGTGCTCTTCCGAATCTAATCTTGGCATGGAACTCCCCTATCGCGTGCTGCTTCATTCCTTTGGCCAGTGTTATTTCTGCCCTCACTCCGCTCCATCTTCCGTGCTCCCGCAGATCCTGGTATGTGTTTCTGCTGATCGCGCTCCGTGATGCTCCAGTGTTTACGACCCCCTTTATTATTTTTTCCCCGACCCCAATCCTTGCTATGATTTGGAACCTGTCGCATGTCAGATCGTCCCTTGGGTCTGGCCCTTGCTTCGTGGCCTGAGCTGCCAGATTTAGTTGCTCAGGCCTTGTGCGTTTCTCGCCGGTGCCCTGCAGCATTGTGTAGTCCTTGTAGTCTCGTAACTCCTCCTTTAACTGTTCCCAGGTCGCGATCTCCGTTGGCGTGGTGTTCCACCAGTCCGCTGCGAGTCCTTCCAGGATGAATGACATAGTTTGGATTAACTGGTCCATTCCCATGCCGTATCCCCGTGCCCACTGTTCTATCTTCTCCAAGAACTCTAGTGGGTTTGATGTTCCCTGGTACCTTATTCCACATCCTCGTACCCGATCAATGACCTCTGTTTCCACTTTCCTCCCTTGTTTCTCCTTCCTTGGGCTCTCCATCTCACCCTTTACCACTATCGTTGGCGCTCTTGCTGGGCTTTTTTCCCTTTTGTGATTTTCCGCTAGGGTTGCCAATCTCTGTCTTATGCTCTATGTCTGATCTGTTCTCTTACAGAACGCCGCGATCTCCTTCCTTAAGTCTTCTACTTTCCCTGATTGGTCTAACCCGAATTCCTCCGCGTACTCGGCTAGTTCGGATTTTCGCCATGTACACCCAGCTGGACATGTTCTCTTGTTCTCGGGTTTCTCTTACTACCACTCTTCCTGTTTGGGTGCCAATGTGACGGTCTGCCGCCCAGTTTCCAGATAGCTCAGGGCCGGCCAGAGTCTGTTTTAGTCCGAGTGGTAGCTGTAAGAGAGAGATCCTCCGATTCCCAGTGAGAACAGTGGAAAGAATTCGTTGACTTAAGTAGGTTCGATTGGTTTATTCAATGCTTCTTATTACAAAGTTACGTATGTATATTCAGGAGCGCCGTCGTCTGGTCGTCGGGTACTTCGGGGAGGCCGGCCGGGTCAATCGGGCCGCGGGGTTTGCCAACGGGCGGCCGCGGTTAGTTCAGAGGCGGGGCCCTGGAGAGAGAGAGAAGAGAAGAAGGAGGGGACTCGGAAGTCTACTAGGCGGGTTCGTTCGGGCAGATCATTAATAAATAATGTAAACAACAAAGGACCCAGGTGCCTCCCTTGCGGGATACCTGAGGTGACACGGAGAACTTTAGATAAATGGTTTTTAAAAAGGACCTTTTGCGTCCTGCCAGTCAGATAACTAGAGATCCACCTAAGAAGATCAATTGGAAAACCCATTAAGTCGAGTTTCCTGAGGAGAAGAGAATGATTAACAGAATCAAAGGCTTTACTGAAGTCAGAATAAATTACATCCGTTTGAAGGTTATTCTGGAAGCCCCTTATAATGAAGTAAGTGAGCTCCAAAAGGTTTGTAGTTGTTGATCTTCTCTTTACAAATCCATGCTGACATGGAGAAATTACTGATCTGCAAAGGTGCTGCAAATGTGGAGTGATTATGTTTTCGAAAAGTATAGGGATGGCCGAAAGCTTAGAGATACCCCTATAGTTATTGGCCTTCGAGTTCGAGCTCGAGGTTTCTAGGGATAAGGTGAACAATTTCAGAAGGGGCGAGCACAGGGCATCAGCACAATACCTAAGCACTCAGCCCGGTATTCCGTTCGGACAGAATATTAGGTTCGATCTAGACAAGTTATAAGAATATGTCTGATTTAGGTCAATGGAAGTAGAGTATGTTGTTAGAAAAAATTGGGCAAAAAGATCGACAATAGCCTGATCGCCCTTCACAGTTGTGTTTGCAAACGAGAGTGAGGAAGGATGATTTATTGTTTTCCTCGAAAGTTACTAATTCTGACGTGAGAGTGGAGTTAACCGCTATGAGGACCCCACCCCCGCGTCTGAAAGGCCGATCTAGCCGATAAATCGTGAACGCAGCTGGGAAAATTTCGGAGCTAAGAATCTCCGGCTTCAACCATATTTTTGTGAACACAATAACATGGGAGGCGAACGCGAATCAATCAGAATACAATTAAGGCAGCTTACTACGTAAGCCTCTCGCATTCTGATAGGAGATTAACAGAGAGGTATATAGTTTTTTTGGACAGAGTAAGAGGATGTAGAGGGCACAGTGATGGGATCGGGCTTAAGAAGAGTTATCCCAACAGGCCGTTTCTTTTTCTTTGCTTCATATTATTTGACGACAACATACTCAGGCCAGAATTTGGTTGAGCATATCATGCCAAAGAATTCATTTGGGACATTTATTTTGAAGGACGAAATATCCCTAGCGTAAGAAAATTTGAATTTTTCCACCTTTAATTTTAGATTTTCAGCTCTAACTTTGCCTCGTATAAAGGCAATGACATCATCAGATGTTTGACCAAGGGAGAGCCGCGAAACAAATATCTGTTTCGTAGGTGGGATAGCGATGAGGGCTTTTGGTGAGACAGGCTGAGTGCCTAGAGTGCCCATATTGGCTGGTAGTTCCTGGGGGGATACATTTACGGGACTATGAGGGGTCAAAATTTGTGCTCCCACAGGAGACGAAATTGAAATTTGCGGTGGAACGTTTGGTCCCACAGCACCTTCGGGTACCAACTCTTTCATAACGCTTCACCTCAGAATTCTGGGTGTTAATTCTGAGGTCGAAAGCTGTGTCAAAGGCGGCTGCTGTTGAGAGCCCGCCGCAGGTTGTTGGGATCCGTCGCAATGCTGCACTACAGTTGCGGTTTTTTTGCGCCTTGGAGACTCATTTAATAGCGTAAGGCTATTAAATTGTTTATCAAGCGCTAGGAAGCTGTTATGAGTTTTATTGAAACTCGACAACAACTCTTTAAAACTGCCCCTGATTTGCGGCATGAAAGATGACATTTCCCTTTCAACGTCACGACAGGCATCGCAACAGAAGCGCAAGACGATGTTTTTTCTCACGTCATCAACTGTCCGGCCGGCAACATCAATGCACTTGGCGTGCACTATGTTGTCGCACAGCCAGCAGCCTATGGTAAGATCATTTGACAAAACATTCTTTTTACAGGTTTTGAAAAGCAGACGATATCGGAAGACATTATTGAAGACTTACCACTGTACTCGTAGCAATAGGATAGAGGGCGAACAGATATGAGAGGGAAATTTCAGCTGCACCGAGAGAGTTGAAGCACTAGAGAGAAGGGAAGTGTGAGAGTAAGCGAGCTTAGAAAACTTTAGCTGTCGCTTTCTCTGAATTGGAACCTTTGCAAGCATTTCTTTACATGGATGACTTAATAATCATAGGTTGCTCCGAAAAACGTATGCTCAGAAACTTAAATGATGTTTTCGAAAAATATAGCACAACCTAAAGTTACATCCTGAAAACTGTTAATTTTTCATGCATGAAGTCACTTCCTTAGGACATAAATGCACAGATAAAGGAATCTTGCTTGACGATAAAAAATACGACGTCATTCAAAATTATCCAGTCCCAAATGACGCGGACTGCGCTAGAAGATTCATAGTATTTTGTAATTACTATAGACGTTCTATAAAAAACTTCGCTGATTACTCCCGTCACATAACACGATTATGTATGAAAGATGTTAAATTCGACGGGACAAAAGAATGTCAGAACGCCTTCGAACCTCTTAAATCAGCACTAATAAATCCTACTTTGTTGCAATATCTGGACTTTAGCAATGAATTTTGCATAATCACAGATGCTAGCCAATACGCTTGTGGAGCAGCCCTAACTCAAAAAATTGACTACAGCTTCCAGTTGTATACGCATCAAGATCCTTTACTAAAGGTGAAAGTAACAAAAGCACTACAGAACAAGAATTAGCAACTATTCATTGGGCAATAACACATTTCAGACCATATATATATGGTAGACACTTCACTGTTAAAACAGACCACAGAGCACTTACCTATTTATTTTCAATGGTAAATCCCACTTCCAAACTAACACAAATGAGTCTTGAATTTGAGGAATATAATTTAACGGTAGAGTATCTAAAGGGCAAAGATAATTTTGCAGCTGATGCGCTATCTCTCATTACAATCACATATTTAAAAAATTTACAGTCAAACAATATGATTTTGAAAGTCACTACCAGAAATCAAAGTAAACAGAAAAATTCCTGCGCAAAAAAAAAAGTAGATTTGCACACGCAAAGTCTTACTAAAGCTTCAAAGCCAAAAGGGCAAAACTGCAGAAAAATTCACATCGGAAATTGACAAACTACGAAAGCTCCTTGAAGCTTTGTATATTGACGAAGGCCTATCGGCTGAACACGCTGATAAATTCAGAACAAAGGAAGCCATTGCTACAATGACTAAAAATGGTGAGCATGGCCCTCTTTAAACAATATTGGAAGCAGGCAACTTCACTACAATGAATGAAGCCGTCACCAAGTACATACAATGTAGTACTGAAATGACTGGCAATGTCAATTCTATATTATACACCCAGAGAGGAAATAATTATCACTGTAATAATTATAAAAATAATTATCGCGGTAGAAACAATAATAGAGGTAATTATCAAAACTACGGATATTACCAGGGCAATGGATGTAACCAAAACAATGGTTATAACCGCAATAATAATAATAATTACAATCAAAATAATAATTATTATAGAAACAACAACAACCATAAGGAAACGACCGCAGCGGAAATAGCCGTGGGGAAACAACAACGGTAATAGAAAAAAACGAGTTCAAGAAACTCCCAAGATCCTTTAGATACAGAACAATAAACAATAAAATTCACACAATAAATCTCAGTCTAAATACATTGTCACTTTCATAAACGTAGCAACAGGCAGAGAATTAGTTTTTCTATTATATACAGGCGCGGAAATATCCATATTAAAGAAAAATTCCAGCAGTCTTCAAAATATTCAAGGTAATCACATAATAAACATACAGGGTATATGAATATATGGACGTTACTGCACTTCGGTCAGTACACTCAAGTGGCCCTTATGAAACCAGCACGTGTCTATTAGGGTTAGGTATTAGTAGACGTAATTGAAAATATAGAAAAGAATATGAGGAAATAAACTACCGGCGAGCTGCCTGAATGTTTACCTGCATGCGATCTAGGTGTTTTTAGTTTTTAGTTTAGAAAGACTATCAGCAAGTGAGATTACCGAATACAAATCATTATAACTTGCACACAGTACTCTAAAGGGATCATGCAGTTCAAAGGAGGTTCTACGAAGGCGCAAAACTAAGGGTATGTACGATCTAGTATTTCTACTCGGGACGTGGAAATTGATCTGGCCTAACAAGTCAGTACTTTCCACGTCACCGTTAATAAGGTTATAAATGAAGGATATGCCTAGCATAGCTTAACGATTGGCTAAGGAGGGTAATTTAATAAGAAGAAGTCTACTATGATAGGAGGGTAATCTCTGGTCAGCATCCCAGTTTAAACCGAGTAGAGCGAAAAGCAAAAAGTTCTTTTGAACCGATTCAATACGTTTACTATGGACTCCATACTGTGGGCTCCAAACGCAAGATCCATATTCTAAGATAGGGCGAACTAATGAAATATATAAAGATTTAATACATAGCGGTCATCGAATTCTTTCGACTACCGTTTAATAAATCCCTGCATACCACTGGCTTTATTTACCATGTACGAAATATGATCGATAAAGTCAAGTTTGGGATCCAGACGGATACCCAAGTCATCAACTCAGTTAATTCTTTCCAAAGAGCAGCAGTTAAGCGTGTATATTGCAAGCTTGGGAACGACGCGAGAGAGCCATTTAAGTTTAGTAGGCTTATGCGGCACCATGTTTTGAAGCTATCAAGATCTGTTTGTAAATCAGACTTGTAAGCGACGCCCTGGTATTGCACCCAAAGCTTGACATCATCAGCGTACATGAGTACTCTAGAATTTGTCAAAACTTCGGGCAGATCATTAATAAATAATGTCAACAACAAAGGATCCATGTGGCTCCCTTGCGGGACATCTAAGGGGACTCGGAGAACATTAAATAAATTATTTTTAAAGAGGACTTTTTGCGTCCTGCCAGTCAGATAACCAGAGATCCACCTAAAAAGATCAATTGGAAACCCCATTAGGTCGAGTTTCTTAAGGAAAAGGAAATGATTAACGGAATCTAATGCTTTACTGAAGTCAGTATGTGATATGAGTGGCTAATTGGGATAGGAAAATAATAAAGTTGGTGCTAAAGGTGTTCATTCTGCTTTATTTCATGTTTAGGATGTCTGTATTTGTCCATAATGTGCTCGTAAATGTACTTTTATGTTATTCCTGTCGTTGTCTATTCCTGCCCTGTTTCGTTCACACCAAGTTCGAATCTTAAATTAATGTGCGGCGGTCGCGGCTCGCTCACCCAATAAATGTTCTCCGGGTATTAGGTTTTCTCCGTGGCTTCTTCGTCCTTCTGTGGTGGGGTCCTCATTGTCCTGTGTCTGGTGTCCTGGTTTATATATGTTCCTCGGGGTCGTCAACTTGTCACTTGGTTCTGCTTTCACTTTTAACTCTTTGCGTCGCTGGCCTAATTACGAGTGATCTTGGCGGATCTCGTGTTCCGGTCCTCTAGTCGTCGCATCGCCATTTTCGTCTCGTTCCTTGAAGATGTTGCGAGCGGTGTTGCGGGCAATGTTGCCAGTGACGTCAGGCCTGGTGTGGCTGAGGTGTGGGCCCGGCCCTATGATTCCCTAACGCCGATAGCCCTAACTAGTATTTACACCTAACCTATTCTTATACCTAATCTTAACCTAATATTTACATCTGTTTTTACATATTTACATATTTACATATTTACTAGTGGCGGCGGGCACTCCGTGACCGTCAGTGCCCTTGGGTCCAGCGTCGCTCTATAGCCGTCCCGGAGCGGACTGTAGATTTCCGTCGGCCTTGACCCGATAGTTCTTCCGGGTGTTCGTGGCGGCGTCCTGGGCCTTTCCACCAGCGGTGGGGGCCTTGTGTCCCCGTCGGACACCTCCTCGTGCACGGCCCCCAGCGGTCCGGGGACCGTCACTAGGCTGGCCAATGTGCGGGGAGACACGTCGCCGAAATAGGCCCGCAATTCGGCCTCCTCTTCGGGCGTTACCCTTGGCTGTCCTGGCTGGGGAGGGGCTTCCCAGGGAAGCAGTGTGGGTGAGTCCGGCGATGGAGGTGTGGACATCACCCACGGGGGCGTCGCCACCTCTCGTGGTGGGGTGGCTTCCCACCGGGATTCCCCGAAGCGGGCGTCGGGCTCAATATCCTCTTCGCTCTCGCTCGAGAGCACTATAGTTTCCGGCGCCCCTCCTGGCGGCGCTGATTGCGGCACCCCGGTGGCTGGTACCACCATCACTAGCGGGGGTCCGCGCTGTCGTCGCGGGTCCCGCTGCGGGGCACTACCCACGTCAACATAGAGAGGCCGCCCCGAGCTCCCTGAAGCTCTTCTCTACCGCCGCCGTTAACCAGGAGTAGTCCCTGGTTATCGGGGGGTCTCCGGGCTGCCTGGCGTGTATCGCCGCCGTCAGTGGGGGTGGTCCCATTATCTCGGCCGTCACCGCCACTCGCGTCAGCGGGCGCCCGGCTGGCCACAAAAATAGTGGGAGTCCCCGTCCGCGTCCTGACATCGTCTGTAGTTTTCTGTGGAAAAAGAAATTATTAGTCTTGTACGTTTCTACATTTTCTATGTTTCTATGTCAATTTTAGTCCCTACGTAACCCCATTTGTTTTCCCGCGGTGGGAAAGTCTGACCTATAAACCTGTTCGGTGTACGCGTTTACTGGTTTTCCCCGGTGGGGAGCGGAGTGTTGGGCGCACCCGTCATCAAACGACTCCGTGAGCTCTGTCTGTTTCGACAGAGTATCCGACAGCGATGTCGTCTAAACCGGTCCTCCGAGAGCGGAGTTGTTCTCTCTTTCGTAGTCGCTCCAAGATCTGGTGAATCCTTGGCAGCGGGTACGCATCCGGTACAGAGTTCTCGTTCAACTGCCTGTAGCCGATGCACATCCGTGCGTCACCGTCATTACGATCCGGTGCTCCGCGATGCGGGATACTCCGGCCAGATTCTCAAATTTTTCCAATTCCTGTTCCAGGATTTCCTCCACCCAGGGCTCTGGGTATCCTTGTCTCGATTCCTGCGGGTCCGGTTCCTCGGGTGTATGACACAGAGTCGACCGTGCCGCAGAGGGGCGCGTTCTGCTCCGGCGTTTCCTCGGCGTGGTTCTGGAAGCGGACACGCTTCTTGGAGGTGCGGAAAGGATTTCGCTGCGCGGCGGTGGCGTTAGCCACCGGCAAAACATGGCTCCAACTGTTTGGCCGACTCGTCGAGGGTGCGTCTATATCTCGGGCTGTTCCCGTGCATGAATTTTTATTTGCTGTCCGCGGGGCAGGGGTCGGCGGTTGCCTTTATGCAGTACGCGGCTTGGGTACTGGTCCTTGTGTGGCGCTCGGCCCCTCCTGGGTAACCGTGCCAAATAATCCTCGATGCGTTTCTTCTGTTATTCCTCCTGATTGTCTCCTCGTCGACACTCCTCGTCGTTCCGTAGAAGGTGGCCCGCTTGTGATTTCCCTGGGAGTCCGGTTCCTGGTGGCATGCTAAGGGCTTCCCTGGGATCCGGCTCCTGGTGGCCCGCTCGTGGCTTCCCTGGGAGTCTGACTTGACAAACTCCTGGTGGCATGCTAAGGGCTTCCCTGGGGGTTCGTCCTGGTCGTGAGGCTTCATCCTGTAATTCTCCTCGCCGTATTTCCGCTTGTATCCTCTCTCGCATCTCGTCTTCCTGCGATCCTTCCCGCCGTTCTGTGCGTGGGTGATCCTCCTGTGTCTCTCGTTGTGCTCCGCGTTGTTCGTCGTCCCCTGTTCTCTGAGTCCGAGCCCATGGTGGCTTCGTGAGTTCGTCCGGCATCAAGCCGAGGGTCTGTCCCCCGCACTGGATGGTGGCTCCAATTTCACACAGGAAATCCATTCCTAACAATACGTTGTCCAGGGCGTCCGCCATGACCAGTAGGATGGTCGGTGCGCTGCGATTCCCGCAATGGATATTTGCCGCTAGTTCCCTGGTCAACTCCCGGCATGTCCCATCGGCGAGTTTGACCTGTGTCCGTAGGTCCCTCGTGTTCTTTTTATTGTCTAATTCCTTGGCCAATTCTTCACTGATGAAGCTATGTGTAGCTCCCGTGTCCACGGTGGCCACGAATCTTCGCCCTCCCATAGTGATGGTGGCTCGGATGCGTCCCTGGCATTGGTGGAGAGTTCTCTCCTCTAATTGTTCGGGTTGGCTGGGTTCCTCGGGTGATTCCCGGTCACGCGAGGCCCGTTTCCGTTTCCCGATGCCTGGCGTCGGCAGCACTCGAATGTCCGCACTCCTCGTCGTCCGCATTCCCAGCAGAAAAGTATCCGGCATTCCGTTGAGAAATGCCCGTGCTGGCCGCAGTTCCTGCATACCCCTCGCACGTTTACTGGTGCCTGCTCCGGCGTTGTTGCCCGACTCGTATTCGCGTTCCTGCTAAAACTTCCTGGCATGGGGTTCGTCGGCGGTGCAGTCCGCATCCGTGGTGGTACGCGAAGTAGGTGGTGCCCGTGAGTTCGGTTCCTGGTGATTCTGAGCTCGTCCGCTCCTCGTGGTCGACCACCAAGTGAGTCAATTCCGCTTGCGTGCGAAAATCCTGCCTCCTTATGAATAATTGATATTCCGGCGACATGTTGCCGTACACCCTTTCCAGCTCTCGTTCAGCTGTAAATCCGGCCCGGCGCATCTGCAGGCGCAGATCTACCAGATACTCTTTAAAGGGCTCGTTTGGCCTCTGAAAGTGGGTCCTAATCTCGTCCTCCAATCGCTGATAATAGCGCGGCGGCAAGAAGAAATCAAAAAATTCCCTGCGAACCTCCGTCCAAGTGGCGTTCCGTAGGCCACTTGTCCTGTACCAGCTCTCGGCGCGGCCAGTCAGTAGTAATATTAAAGCTGGGGCGAGATACTTCTGATCGATCCGGCTAGTGTCGGCCCGTTCCTCGATATGCTCTATGAAACAGAGCGGATCCGTCGTCCCGTCAAATGAGAGTCCCCACTTGGTCATCCGATCCAATAGTGCGGCTCCCGGGTCCCCATGGTAGTTCGTTGTGCGCGGTGGATTAATGCCCCACCAGCCGAACACGGGGTTTTTAGCAGCGTGTACTCTAAATGCAACTTAAACTTGATTTATAATTTTTTTAGTTCGATACTATCGATACTATCGAATATTTGTTTGAAAAACCTCGAATATGCCAACTATCGATGTTTTCCCAGCTCTAATGTACACCGACGAGCTGTATCGACGCCTCGCTGGCTAGATGCTTCCGTCTGCCGACGACCAACGTGGGTGGGGAGCAGGATTGTTCGGCCGTCGTGGGGTCGAAAGTGGATGCCAATCTCCGGCTCAATCTCCTCTTCAAGATCGAGCCGCACGTGCTTGTCCGCACTCCAATACTTGCGCTTAGCAAGACCATGCGGGCTCATTTTCGGGACATCACATTGGCGGATGACCGATTTTATCTCCCGGCGACAATCTCTGTGGTCCTTGGGGCGGACGTGTATCGGAAGGTGATGCAGCCAGGTTTCCCCAAAGTACAGGAAGGACTACCGGTAGCCCAAAGCATCGTGTTTGGCTGTGTCTTGTCCGGAGCCTGCCACCAGCTATGAGGAGCAGAATCCCAAGTTGCAACCCGCATGGTTGCAAGGGGGGCCGGAATGTTCAGACCAGGAGCCACTGTACGGCCGCCGGGCAGAGCGGGTCGAAGAGCACCGCTCTTATCAATCTGTCGACCGACCTTTGCTCTGTTAGACGAGGTTCGAGACCGCGATGTGAAGACCTTGCAGGGTGTTATAATTTAAGTCAGAAGTTTGCAACGCAATGAAGGAGACATCTCCGACCCTATAAAGTATATATATTCTTCATAAGGATCAACAGCCGAGTCGATCTAGCCATGTGCATTTGTTTATCTGTCCGTTTATATGCAAACTAGTCCCTCAGTTTTAAAGCTATCTGAATGAAACTTTGCAGTTAGTCTTTTATATACTCTCACTCGTATATATGTCGGAACAAGCCGGATCGGACGACTATATAATATAGCTGCCATAGGAACAATCGGTAAATTTGTAGAACAAAAATTTTAACTTTCTCAGTTTTCAACATATTTTCATCAATGTTGAGATTTTGCTGTTTTTTAATTATTCCTGAATTTTGGTTTTAATTTCATGAAAATCGTCCGACTACATTTTATAGCTTCCATGGGAACAATCAGGAAAATAAAAGAAAAATCCATAACTTTGTCAGTTTTCAAGATATTTTCACCAAACTTGAAGTTTGGCCATTTTATATTATTTCAGAATTTCAATATTAATTTCATGAAAATCGGCGAACTATATTCTATAGCTGCCATAGGAACAATCAGGAAATTAAAAAAAAAACAATAACTTAGCCGATTTCAAACGGCAACCTGCCACCTGTTGCCTGGGGCGTGTAAACTTTAATGGAAGGCTGAGTAGATTGGGAGGCGCCTCTTTCAATCCTATCCTGACACTGGGCAACACACTTCGAAAAAAAGGAGTAGCAGTAGGTGTCCTTTAATCCCAGAACTGTCGAGGTTGCCGTGTCGAGGTGGCCCGATGGACTTGGCACATGTAAAAAGAGAATCTCTCGGTTTCTGCGGCGCCGGGATTATTTAAATTGGCCTCGAACTGGCTAATCCGATCTGTTGTTGCGATGAATTTCTTCAGCGCCACTTCGACCGCACTTTGTGTCATTTTCGCAACGAAGCGTTTATGCTTTTGGGAAGGACCGGGGATCGTGTCGATGGACTCGTTGATTTTTGCCCTTGGAATGGAAATGGTAGCCTTCGGCTTTAAATGAGGTGCCGGCGGAGATGCGGATTGAGATCTGTCTAAACGGAAGGATGAGATCGGACGCGAATTCTTGTTGTCCCCAGTGGTCATTCTAGAAATTGAGTTCGGGCACAGATGAGGGGGGCAGAACTGCTGGCTGAAATTTCCGGCTCGAAGGACCAAAATGTGAAGATGGGCGTTTCTGCCACAAAAGATATCCAGAAATAGTGGCTGATAGCACAGGAACTTCCCACAGCGCAACGAAGGGTACCGGAGTCGGTGCGAAGGAAATATGTCAGGGGCGTCGTAGGTAATTCAAGGGCGCATTTGCGTCAGCTTTATTAGGCTGCATACTTAAGACTTACTCTGAACTTAACATGTGTTCCGAGCTCCTGACTGACAAGTTGAGCTTAACAGTGCGGGAGCGAGACCAGCCATCCCCAGCTCGCCTCTCAGCGAGCGCAGATCGTGAATGCCGAGGAGCGGAGAGCGGGAGAACATACGTTCGCTCGGATGTTGGTGCGCGGAGGGCAGAGGCGGCGCTGAGTGCAGGTCGGAAGAGCCTCATGGCATGAACAGATATTAGATATTTATACCCCTATAAGGATCGGCCTGGTCACTGTTTGTTCATATGCTTTCTGTAAGTTATATTTTCTTTTTTGCTAATTTTTCTGCGTTAAGTGGCCTGCCAGAGCGATTAAATATTTACGCACGAACAAATAGACCGAACGTTGTTAAATAAATTAGGACTGGCATATATCAATAAATACCCTTTATACAATTAAATACATTGTAGGTAGTGTGACGACGGTCACGGAGTGGGCGCCGCCACTAGTAAATATGTAAAATATATGTTAATATTAGGTTAAGATTAGGTATAAGATTAGGTTAGGATATAGCCATAGGTGTAAATACTAGTTGGGGTCATAGGCGTTAGGGGATCATAGGGCCGGGCCCACACCTCGGCCACACCGGTCCTGACGTCACTAGCAACATTGCCCGCAACATCGCTCGCAACATCTTCAAGGAACGGGACGAAAACGGCGATGGGACAACTGGAGGATCGGAACGCGAGATCCGCCAATCAGCGGCCAGCAGAAGAGGCCAGAGAGCGCGATCCGGGCAGAGCATCGGAATGCGAAAACAGAATTTGCATTAGCCACCTGCCGCCCAAGAGGGAGCGAGAAGGAAAGGCCGCATAGCAAAAAATGCATGGAATGCGGAACGGTGCGTGCCATGGATCGTGGCAGCGCAGCCGCTAGAAGAGTTGGCAGAATTAGGTCACGCGACAATTGGAAATCGAAACAAAGATCACTCGTAATTA
>VNJN01001827.1:0-27485 GCA_008042485.1 Drosophila mayri | reverse complement strand
TGGGCGATGCTGGGCACTGTGAACAGTTGCACGCTGAGGGAGACGATCGAGAAGGCGTGGTCGTGGTCATCGCTGATGAAGTCTTCCACAATGGTGGCGTAGCGGCGCGAGAATTCCTGGGCTAGCACCATCTTGTTATCGTACTCCATTAGCATGCCGGAGATAAGGAGGCGGTGCCAGCAGGTGCGCGCCGTCTTCCACAGCTTAACGTCATACTCGAGGATATGTCTAATGCAGAAAGCCTCCTGTTTGCGCTGCAACAGTCCGGCGAACGTCTTCCGGAAAAGATAGTGGCACACCAAAAACTCCTGAAACCAGCCTAGAAACTGCAGAGCAAACTGCTGGCAGGCCACCGCTTTGGTGTGCAGCACTGAAGTCCGAAGCGACTGGCTGTTACGCTGATTGGACAGCAAGTTGATTGACGGTATCATTTGGTTTTCGATTGCCGTCTTCAAGTCGTTGCACTCCTACAAAAATATTCAAAAGTATTTATTTCCAATGTCTGAGGGGCTGGTCAATAATTGCCTTACCTTAAAGGTATCGCACTTGACTACCGCTCTTCCCTCGCGATCGATTGCCGCAACAATTTCCATGGCATCCTTGTGTCCGCATTTGGCGATCTTGGTCAACGTTTGGATCACCTGATCGAAGGTATGCGATTCGTCATTGTATAGGACCGTACAGAATTGTGCTCCATCGCCGTCCAAACACTGCAGACTTGCGTTTGGTTCGATTTCCAAGTAGTTAACGCAGAACGAGAGGATCGCACCGAAACAAATTACGGCCCGTTCAAGAACCGCAACAGTAATTATCTTGCTCTCTAGCGGATTCTTTCGATTGGCCTAAAAACATATGCAGATAAACTTGGGGTAATTAAAGAACTATAAAATATACGTCAGCAATATGAAAATTGAATGGATTTTTGTTTTTTATTATTGAATTCTCTGCCGAACTATACCTGTTTTTCCCTCTTATACCAGGATGCTAAAGTTTTTACAGTTTCATTTTTATACCCTATCAGGGTATTAAATTTTCAGTTAAAAGTTTACAACGCAGTGAAATCGTTGAATATTTTATACTATTAAAAAAATATATGGCTCTAAATTTAAGTGGCATCATTTAACATATTTTATATTTATTAGTCACACTAACGTACATTATGTTATTATTGCATTAAAGCGGCTAATAATTATTATCATTTATTAAAATTGCTTCTCGAATATCTTATAAGATTCTTAACCGGTCACAATCAGGAACTAATAAGAATACTTAGTTAGTCTAATTGGTCAGATGGTCAATTGGTCAAATGAGGCATGCTGCAGCATCCGTTTGTGACCATACAAAATTATTTCTTTAATAACTTCGACAATTTTTATCTGATCGCAACCAAATTTTCAGGACACAGACACAACACAGACTATAGTTCTTAATGTACATACCAAAATTCGCGACTCTAGCTTTAAAATTAGATGATTTGATTTCGTTTTTGATGATTTGCCGGGTTGGAAGTGGACGTGGTAAAATTTTGAAACAAACTTGATCTGCGTGCAAGCATAACAAATACTGTCGAAAAAAAATTAGAGCTCTATCTCTTATAGTCTCTGAGATCCAGTGTTACACACGGACAGACGGACAGTCACACAGACGGACAGACGGACATGGCTCGAAGTTTGAAATTTGGAAACTAATTATTATTACAGAATTTCGGTGTTAATTTTTTGTTAAAATTCTGCAAGGGTATATAAACTTCGGTGAGCCGAAGATAGCTTCCTTTTATTGTTTTATATCAATAATACACTCTCTCTCACCTCCTAATGCAAATCGTTTGCGCCTGCAGTGTTGTTGATGCAGGACCAAGCCGCATAGAGTGAGGCTGAAGGCGAACCAAATCCTAGGAGAACCTCCAGCCGACACGTCATCTCTGATCTCCTGCATCAAACGCAAGTTATGCTCGTTTATCCGGGATAGCAGGGGCAGACTTAGTATGTGATCGTGTCCCTTGATGTCAATTAAGGGAGATGCCGCGATTCCCGGGCTCTTATTCACAGAGTAGTTTAGGTTCAAATACACGGAGTCGTTAATTACCGCCTTTCTATCGAAGGTGATAAGGTGGGTCCCTATTATAGTTATATAGTGGGGCCGTCATCAATAGTAATCCTCGTTAGTTTTTCGTTGACGATTATTACGGCGTCGTCCACAATTGTAAGGGGTTCCAGATTTCTGGGCCTCGTCCAGCATGTGGCAGCCTCGCCTGCATGTAATTGCTGGGCACAAGTGTCGTGAGACGCCTTCTTGCAAAATGTGGCCAAGTATGTGGAAGCGCAATCAGAGACTGCTAGGATTCCTCCATCGCATTCAGCCTCGATGTTGTCTTCTATTTTTAGCATGGTATGGTAATGTGCGACAGGGAAGAGCAGGACTTTCTTTCAAATGAGCTTAACTCTAGGATACTGAACTATCACATGGATAAAAACATTTGATTGAATAATTATAATCTTAGATACATCCATAAGGCCATAAGATAGATTTAAGGTCATTATAATTAAATATGACAGGATTTATAATGTTTTTCTTGGTGAGTGTGATTGTCCCTTTTTTCCTTAAGAATTCTATTTACTGTGTTTTGCATAACATAAGGGCGAGTATGAATGGTGGAGGTGTTTATTTAATATTGTCCTTATGGACCACCCTCCCTTTAATGAGAACAGACGTATTTAGGTCTGATTCTATGCGCTCAGCGGCGTCAGCTTATTTCCGAGTCCTTTAATTATTGCGCACTAGTACTTTTTCCCCGACTTCAATGACTCTGTTCTGTCTTGAAGTGTTGATTCTTTCTTTAGTAGCGACTCGCTACTGACTTCCACTGTCCGTCTGTCCGATTATACGCGAACTAGTCCCTCAGTTTTGAAGCTATCGGAATGAAACTTTGTAGTTAGTCTTCTATATACTCTAACTCCTACATATGGCCGGATCGGACTACTATATCATATAGCTGCCATAGGAACGATCGGAAAATTTTTCGAAAAAAATTATAAGATATTATCACCAAACTTGATATTTGACCATCTAGTATAATTTAAGAATTTCGGTTTTAATTTCATGAAAATCGGTCAACTATATCCTATAGTTTCCATAGGAACATTCAGGAAAATAAAAAAAAATCCATAACTTAGCCGTGTTTCAAACCATTTTCATCAAATTTGAGATTTGGCAACTAATTATTATTCCCGATTTTCTCTATTAATTTTCTGACTTAATTCCGCAAGGGTATACAAACTTCGGTGAGCCGCAGTGAGCTCCATTTCTTGTTTTTATCGATCGTAAGGCACCTGGCTATTTCTGCCAAGGTACTGTGAAATCTTTCCACTTGCCCATTGGAGCTACTGTGTAGCGGTGGTGCATTAATGACATCGATGCTATATTGGTTTTCCAACAAAGACGTAATCGTTTCAGAACTGAGGGAAGCCTCATTGTCACAATAGATGGTTCTTGTCTTATGGTAGACATTTACCAATTATAGTATAGGGGCCCGTACATCGACTATTGCCGATTCGCGATAACTTCGCTAGCCTGCACAGCCTTGTGGGCGTTGTTGTGTTCGGCATTAACAATTTCTAGCTGTTCACTGGTATTTGTAATGTCACTTACAAAGTTTTTACAATGCCAGAATTTTCTTGCAGGGAACTCCTGCCTCAAGGCATGTTGAACACAAGCTAGTGTCGGAAAATCGCAGTGAATCGCGTTTACAAAGTTGGCGTTGACGTTTTCTTTAACGGATTCGAAAAGTAGGTTTTTTTTATTAAAATAAATAATATGGCGAGTTCTATTTGCCAAAAACAATGAAGTCTCGCCGAATTGGTTGGTCTGCCTCCTCCAAAATAATTTGGTTTCTGAAGCAGTTTAGGGGTTTATCCGTAGTCTCGATGGTGTATGAGAGCGAAAATTCACTATGCACTGTGGCAGCATCGGACTGAGCCTCAACCTCTAGGTTGTTCAAGAGCTGCCGAGACAGCGCATCGGCTACAAGGTTTTGCTTCCCGGGCGTGTAAAACACTTTCCCGTTGTTTTCGTCTATAAACCCCTTCCATCGCTTAATTTTAGCGTTGGTGTTTCTGTCAGATGCCGCGTAAGTCAGAGGCTGGTGGTCTGTGAAGATACGAACATACTGAGTGCCGTGAAGTTAGTTCTGCAGTTTGCCGATGTCCCAATCTATCGCCAACAATTCTTTTTCGTTGGTGGCGTAGTTTAGCTCGCAATCTGTAAGCATAAGTGAGATCATAGTAATGGGCCTCTTGTTTTGGTGGTTAGGTAAAATGGTAATTTAAAATCAGGGTACGTCAGAATGACATTCTCTGATGCCAAGATATTCCGCAGGTCAAACGCCTTGCGCAGTGTTTCATCAAACGTAATAGGAACTTTTTTCGACATATTCTTTTACAGTTGCGTTTTTCCCTTTGAGAATATGAGTAAGTGGCCTGGCGATAGAGGCAAAATTTTTGACAAAGCTTCTGTAATAGTTCTCCAGGCCGAGGAAGCACCTAAAGCTTAACAGATTTTTTGGTTCAGGGAACTCTTGTATTGCCCTTATTTTTTAGGGTCTGTTTTTGTTCCTCCTCTAGTGGCTATGAAGCCTAGAAATTCTACGCTTTCTTTAAATAGTTAAATCTTTTCCCGTGCCACCTTCATGTTGGCATCAAGCAGTCGCTTAATCAATAGATCGATGTGCTTAACGTGTTCGATTTCGGAAAATATAATAACGTCATCGACGTAAACGTAACATATCTTGCCCATTTCTTCCTGCAGCACATCGTCGATGGCCCTTTGAAATATGCTACCTGCGTTTTTTAATCCGAAAGATAGTCGGCAAAAGTTGTACTTTCCTCCGTTAAGCTCACAGTGAAGGGGTTCTCAACCGGAATTACGATTTTTAGCTCCTTCACGGGCTTAACGTAATTTTTGGTCGCCCCCGTGTCGATAAGTATTTTTAATTTTCTATCAGCCAACGGTCGCTCGATGAACGGCAGTTGGGAGCGTTCCCTAAAAAATGTAGCAGGTCCTTAAGTTCGTCGGAGGTATTATCTTCTTCAATGCTGGCGACTTCCGCTTCAGCTGTGGCGGAGTACCCTGCCTCTTCGCCTCTCCATTTCTTTCCCTGAAATTTATTGTTACGTCTGTTGCCATCGTTGTCTTCTATGGCTTTCGCGTAGGATGCCGCGAATGCACTCCTCTCGATGCTATTTTCGGCATCTCGCGTTAGCACTAAGCGGACGAGCGTGACTTTCCTCTCTGCTTCGTCATAGTATGCCATAAGATCAGCATCGCCCTGTCGAACCATTTCCAGATTCTGACGTAGTGCGCGTCGTTTTGTCCGCATATGTGCAATCCAGCCTAGCCAGAATTGCATCGAAATTTAACACGGTATTATGGGACGTGAGGAGCGCTCGCGCGTTACCGCAAATTTTGTTTTTGATAATAACCACCCATTAATTTGATGCATGACGTATTCATCGTGGCTGCCACAAAAGGTTGGGAACGTTTTCACAATGTCTAATTTGACATCGCACCTTTTGTCTAGGTCCGGTGCTACCCTTTCAAAAACTTCTACTTGGGGTGCTTGCACCGTTAACGAGCTGACCTGGTTCCTAACTGATTAAATTTCTGCCTGCCAACGCTGCTCCTGTGCGGTTAGCGCGGTGCTGACGGCATTTTCTATGAGCGCTTGGATTATGTCTGCGTTAATTTCTGATGAGTCTGGTTGTGTCGCTGTGGAACGAAATCCAATTTCTCCACTATCGTCACTGTCTACTTCTTGCTTCACCTCTCTATATTCTCAATTCATCGGCCGAAAACAGGGCTGAGTGAGTCACAGTGTATAGAGCCACAAAAAAAATGCTGAATTTTTATATCCCAAGAACAAATTACAGTTGGAAAATGGTTGGGGGATTAGTATTCACGCAGATACACCGGAACACAAATTCCTCTATTTTTTCTAAAATAAACACATGCAGATGGATTAAATTCACAGAATCGACAAGGAAATAAGGTGAGGGACAAATTCTCCGTGCGTAATCGCAACTCAAAAATACGAATATATATATATTTCAAACGATTTCTTTTGTTGTATTTTTAAACACAGAACGGATAACCTTAACTGGCTACTACAAGCTTAGGGTTAAAGCGTAATTACTAATCAATGATTCAAAATGAGACTTCAGCATATTCATTATATTATTCCTATTGGAGGTGGGGTCCAGAGGCATGCTGGAGTTAATTCTATTTATGAGAATTAAAGTTCTTATTATAGGCTCATTTAGAGCGTAGTTAGTTCTACATGTAGGAGTAGCAAAGAGCTCATGGTTCCTCTGGCACCTACGGGGGACACAAAAGTTTATCCGGCTCAACAGGACAGGACAATCAATTTTACCCGAAATCAAATCAAAGACAAACAAAATAGACGCTATTTGCCTCCTACCACACAGTGACGACAAATGTACAAGACGACATTTAGCGGGATAGGAAGGAATAGGGTCAAGGAAATTGGGCAAACGAAAGGAATTTTTTTTGGACACGTTCGATACGACCTGAGTGTGTGGTCCCTGCAGGGTTCCAAATAAAGGAAGCATACTCCAACTTCGACCTTACAAAGGCAAAAAATAAACTTAGCTTGGCATAGGGGTCCGTAAACTGAGCAGCATTGCGCCTTATGAACCCATACATGGCATATGCCTTGGGGATAATGTAATTTATGTGTTCAATAAAAAGAAACTTTGCATCAACAAGAACATCCAGGTCAAGTGCTTCAGTTCTCAAGCTCAACATACTCGAAAGTATCGAGTAGCGGAAAACGCAATTGCTAAGCCGCTTACTATAAGTAACTACAAATCATTTTCCGAGGTTTAGCGGCAGCTTGTTGAGCGAGCACCAACCACCGACCCTATACAGTCATTCTGAAGCTGGCCACAATCTAACCGATTTGAAGACTTTTTGATCATCAGAAAACAATAGGTATTCCGCATTCTTGAAGCAAGAACCAATATCATTGATGAAAAGAATAAAGAGGAAAGGGCCTAAGGCACTCCCTTGTGGAAGCCCAGAAGTAGCCATATAGGGATGCGAGAGTTGGTCATTACAACCAACTCTATATATGCGGCCATTAAGGTAGGAACGAATCCAGCTGAGCATAGATGAGTGGAAGCCCATTTTCTCAAGTTTGGCTAACAGTATACTATGACTAACTTTGTCAAAAGCTTTGGCAAAATCAGTATACACAACATCTACTCGCTCAACGACGCCAACTTCCATCTCTGAATAAACACCTCTTCGGAGAAAGACTTGTTAAATATTAATTTTAGTGGCTCAGCTAGAACACCAATACAGTTTTTCAAAAGAAAAGGTGAGAGGCCATCACTATCAAACTTTTCGGAATCACTAAAACACTCCGCTGCGAAGTGACAGTCCGACTCAGACACCTGCAAGCACCCAATATTAATGTCTGAGGTCACGGAACTAAGCAATTCAACATCATAGCAAGGAGGGGTTGGCTCAAAGTTTGTCTCAAAGTATTCTGCAAAAAGATTAGCCACCTCAAAATCCGTCGATACCACTGAACCATTATAAGCCATATGGGAGGGGAAGTAGTTTTTTTAGAATTAACATAGTGCCAAAAGAATTTTGGGTTACTAAAGAGTTTCCGTTCTACATCTACTATATACTGGTTGTAGAGAAATTTATTTAGAAATTCGAACTCACGCTTATGCTGCCTATATCTGTCCCAATCCGCAGCATTACCATGCTCAAGGAAACGCTTATAGAATTTTTTTCTAAGATTCTTGTATTTTTTTAGCCCTACAGTGTACCAGGGTAGCCTGTAAGAACCATGACCCCTTCTCTTTGCATACCTGCTAATGATGAGGGAAAGAGAAAACAGAAAATTCTCATAGCAGATCTCCAAATTACCATGCGACAGGACCTCCACCCAGTTAACATTAGAGATATCAATACGAATAGAAACTATATTACTAGCACTAATATATGAGGAGGAAATGGGTGCCTTAAAAGGGGAAAATATGTTTGTAAATAATGAGATTAGCAAAGGCTGGTGATGCATATCACACTCAGACAGAGAATTATGGCTAAGAGATAAATTTAAGTTTAAGTCCTGATTTACGAAAACTAAATCTAAAATCTTATTCAGTCTATTAAATACATGGTTAATCTGGATCAGTCCCAAACTAAAAAGATCATCGATGACTAAAATTTCGTGTGGCTGATGCAGGTTGCTGGGAACCATTGCTAGAGTGTCAGCATCTTGCACCCAGACCAGCGAGGAAAGGTTAAAATCGCCGAAGACACAGATGAACTGGGAATCTGTCATTCATTGCTTAAGCGAGCAATATTATCCACATGTGATTTATATAGCTCATAGCTGCTGCAAGGCGGTATATAAGAAACCACCAGGAAGATCATATCATCCGCTCCGATCAGGGAAACACAAAGTTGGTCCAAGATAGAGTCCTCATTCAAAAGGCAGACTGACGCACATCTAAGACCACGCTTGACTGCAATAAGAACGCCTCATCCTCTAGAGCAATGATGCAGACCATCAGCTGCCGAGCGCAGCAACTCACGAAGAATAGGTTGAAGAAGCGGTAGCAGAGTTTGCGGGGGCGGGGGCGAATGTATAATTGCCAACTGCCCATCCGAGAGAGCTGCGGCTGAGTTCCGCATTCAGCGAACGTCGCACAAAAGGGACAGCTCAACATCAGGCTGGTGTTGTTGTAGGTGCGGTGGGAGAAAGGTAGGCAATGGGTTCAGATGTAGAGAAATTGCTAGCTATGGCACGAGTTTTTTTTTTCGATATCTATTAACTTGTATGAAATTTGAATAGTTAGGTATGGAGAATTCGTAGACACTTTATTTAATTTCATATGTTGACCTGGATGCTATCTTAGGCGCATAGTCACTTACATTTTACATATATTCCTCAGGGTGAGATTCAAAGATTCCGTTGCGATCGCCCTTGAGGCACAATAACCAATTTGCCAAATAATAAAGTTAACGGCAGAGCCGGAGTTCGTTTCAGCGATCTTCGTTTTATTGAATATAAATCGAAACTAAACTTAAGAATTAACAAAAGCTCAGACCGCTGACCATGCACAATTTGCAGAAGTCATACGATCGCTATCCACCAATGAGACAAAGCCACGGCCCGGAATGGTATAATATGCTGGCTCAGCTCTCGGTACATAAGGGTGGATCAATATTAAGGTGGGCCATACATGAGAGGTTTAGAAAGTATAATAATAATTAATAATAGTAATGATTAATATTAATAGATGATTGATAATAAAAATGATTAATATTTATATAGGGAATATGAATTGGCCTGCTCAGTCTAAGCTGGGAGTTGGTTGTTAACTTATATGCAGTTATCAGGTCAACCTGGTTTGAGTGGCCTTAGCTCACATGCCATGACATTAGCGTTACTCCATGGCCAATTCCTATCGCCAACTCTGTTCCGAGCCTGCCACTTTTGACAACTATTTTGCCAACATAAAAACATTTTTAGACTCCTTGTATATGTAAGTAATAACTTTCTTGAAGTGCTGACGTCATATTTTCAATCCACTTAGTCATATACCCAAAGTTATCTTTAACTTCCTCATTTGTCTGTCTCAAAATATTAGCAGTCGAATCCACTATAGACAATAGTTTTTTTCTAGTTCCTTAAGATTGTTTTGATTATCCAACAAGTTTCTCATATTCTTCTCTATTCGTACCCTATCATCTTCGTCTATTATCCCAAATGGAATGTGATATAAGGTGTTCTGGAGGGGCGCGGCTCTGGCTGAAAATCACTCGGAATAAAAACACGGTAGCACTTTTCGGGGAGTTACGCGACGAGCGTCGGATATCTTTATTCATGTGTAGATAAATTGGAACTAGCATACATTAAATTTAAACCTAGCTTGGAGAACGGATTGGAAGCTCTGTCTTGGAAGCCCGGAGGAAGAGGGGGAGAGAGAGTGAACGGGACACTTTAAGGCTGTAAATGGAATTACACTGCCTCTCAAAAATAAGCTCCCTTTTGGCGCGAACATAAGGATCCCATGAATTCAAAAGGAGCGCGTTTTCTTTTTTGGTTGCTATGAGCGATAAACAGTTTATTGTTTTCGTGTAGCTCAGTAAGATGTTTTAAACTGTCATATAACACCCCGTTACACTGATCTTTAAGGCTGTGAAGCTTTTCACATACTAGTCTCATCTTGGTTACCAGCGCCCTACCTTTGCTAATCATTTGGAAATACGCATCCATGTTATAGAAAACTACCAAACTTCACAAAGAAGTGACTATTTCTACATCGCCCATTAAATCCATATATATGGCTGATGTTTTATTTATTTATTCTATTTATACCATGGCGTGCTTTCTAATAAGGGTAACGCAACATATCTCAAAAACTATAAGATCTAGAGACACCAAACTTGGGATTTAGACTTCTTATTTTTGCACGTAGATCAAGTTTGTTTTTAATTTTTGCTACTCTCCTTGTGGGTGAGCTATTTGAAAAAAACCATATATGTATCTCCCAAAGTTATAACTTTATGTAAATCATATTCAAAAGGTTTATGTATTCTATTAAAATACTCAGATTGCCTAAATGTCATCGCGATCGTGACATAAATAGCGGAGATATAGGCTTTTTACTTTATACACATTATGTGTACAAGAGGCGCCCAGGCAGAAGGCTCCAAATAAATCAAAACGTTCATTATACATTTTGATAATGTTCACATTTTATGAAATTAAGATTATCCGTTTTAAATTGGTTAGTGGTGCAGCTGTCTAAGCTGCAGTCTACCCGTAATGGTTTTTCTTAACAAAGATTAGGTGTCCCGAGTTCGAATACCGTCTTTTAAATTTTTTTTTTTTTTAATTTTTCCCTGTAATTCAAAATAAATACAGTATTTAATACTGAGAAATAAAAAAATGTAAGCAAAGAACTTACTTAATTCTTTTAAATAAAAAACTCTATTTCCTTGCGGCAGGAATCGAACCCAGGCCATTCGCTTACACAGAAAATACGTGTGCTTTACCCACTGAGCTATCAAACTTGCTCTTAAAACGGAAGACATCTGCATTATATGTACATTTTTCTCCGTTTTTAGTCTTATTAATAGTCTTTGGTCTTATTATTTAGTCTTATTCTTTCATATAATTTTGGCACGAGCGTTGTAATGGTACAGGGTTTCTACTGTCGGGACACCCGACTGTATTTCCATCTTGTTCATCTTTACCCTTGTGCATTTCTTCGACCTTTCCTAATGGCCATCGTGATGGATGACAATTTTCATCCTTTATAAGAACTACTTGTCCTTTTTCTATATTAGGCATATCCCTTTTCCGTTTATATCTCTGTTGAAGGGTATGCAAATAGTCTTCTTTCCATTTCACCCAAAAATCTCTTTTAATCTTTTGAATTATCCTCTATAGGTTCAATTACTTCCAGTATCGGTCGTCCTATCAGAAAGTGTCCTAGTGTCAGAACTTCAATGTCTTCTACATCGTTGTCTGATAAATATAGAGGACGTGAGTTCAAAACTGAAGGAGTTTCTGGAATAACAAGGTTGACATTTCTTCGTACATTAAACTGCCGTCACCAATAACCCGCTTCAGATGGTATTTAACTGTTTTTATTCCAGCCTCCCAGATACCTCCAAAGTGAGGTCCTGCCGGGGGAATGAACTGCCACTCATTTCCTGCTTTCCCGAGTTGAGCTACAACTGCGGAATTTTCTTTAATGGCCTTCGCCAACTGTCCATCCAACTTTCTATCTTTTATTATCTTTCTGACCTCTATTTTTCTAACATCTAATGTAATATGGTCCTGCATAATCAACCCCCGTGTTTAAAAATGGCTATGACATTGTTACCCTACATTTCGGAAGATTTCAAATTACCTGCTATGCTGTCATTTGTCGATACCTTGCACATTTCGCACATTCGTTTAATATTTTCTTCAAAGAATTTCTTAACTCAAATGTCCAATATTTTCTTTGGATATAAGTTCTCATTAAATTTATTCCACCATGTAAAGTTTCCTTATGGGCATTTTCAATCATCAATGACGCGATGTGCCCCTTCTGCTCCTTTTTTAAAATTTTTTTCCTGCATATTTTAATTCTTTAACTCCTAAGAAATCTGCATAAGATATACCCTTTTGTTTGGATATTGATAAATCTAACATAAATCTAATAACATATAACACTCACTTCAATTTTTGTATGCTGGAGTATTTTTCCAATAGGTTATAAATCGGATCCTCATCCGTTGTTAGCACGGTATTGACCCTTGATTCTTTCTCGACATCTGGCTGAGGCGGCCAATTTTCTCTGGACTCTTTTAGCCAACGTGGCCCTTTCCACCAAAGATCAAAATTTACCAACTCGCTTGAGGAAATTCCTCTTGAAGCCACGACCGCTGGGTTATCTTCTGATCTTCTGTCCGGAATTCCTCGAATGCCATAATTAGCTTATAATGTAGATGTGCTGCACACAGTTCCGGTTTCGGAATCGTTTTCCTATTTTTAATCAGATTTACCCTGCTCTTGCTAGCTAACATTGTAATTGAACTTCCTACCTTAGCATATACTATTGCAGCATATGCCTTTTCCGATGCGTCGGCAAATCAATGAAGTTCAACATTAGAATTTCTTTTGCTTTGGATCCATCTTGGTATCCTGATTTTTTCTAATGCTGAAAGTTTCTCTTTGTAGCTTGCCCATTCATGGGTTTCCTCATCATATAATTCTTGATCCCAGCTATTCTCAGAAAGCCACAGCTTCTGCACAAAAAGTTTTCCAATAATGGTTACTGGAGCTAACCATCCCAAGGGATCATAAATCTTTGACAACGTAGATAGCACAGTCCGTTTCTTCTTCTTCTTTTTGGAAGCTGTTATGTTAACACAAAATTTGAACTCATCCCATTGAGGCTCCCATTGAAGTCCTAACGTTTTGACGGACTCCTTATCTTTACTATGTATTATGCAGTACCATAGGTAACTGTTTTTAATTTATAAGATTTAATTGTATCATTTGGAGAGTCTCTCCACAATATATATTGATAGTCCTGATCTCTCTTATCAATAAGTATCTGACGGTACATTTTCTCAAAGTCCGCTGATATGACGTACTCCAATTTACGCCAGTTTAACATTATTTCGAAAATCTCTTTCTTCACACTGGGTACAACCCACATTTTATCATTGAGGCTTCTATTGTTTTTAGTTTTGGCTGAAGCGTCAAACACTACCCTTTCGTGGTTAAACTCGTTTCCCTAAGCACTGCTTGGTGAGGCAAGTAATATTTGCCTTAATTTTTCGATTCCACCATATGTCTGAAATCAATATATTCTTTTATAAAATTTGTAGTCTTCCCTTAACCTTTCATTACGCTGAAATTTTTTCTCTTAATTTATAAAGCGTGCCATAGCTTGTGGCTTTGATTCTCCCAATAATTTGTCGACTTTCAAGGGATCCTTACAACATATCTTCCGCTTGAATCTTTGGTAGTGGTATTCATAAAATTATTCTCACAAATTTCTGCTTCGATTTCAGATTTCTCTTCGTTTTTCAAATCCCAGAACCGCTCTACATCTTGTAGTAGTTGGAACTATTGAATGAGTGCTTTAGTACACCCAGAAATAATACACCCAAAGTTCGTAATTTTGACATAACAACCCATTAATTTTTGCCACACTTCTCTTTACGATATGTGTATACAAATCCGCTCCAATAATCACATCAACTCGACCTGACTTATTAAAGTCCTGGACAGCTAATGCAAAATTCTGCCATTTATTTCATTCGTAGGTACGGTTTTCATTAATTTTGACAATATTATTGCCTCGGTCAACAATGGCTTCTTTGAGTTTAAGCCATTTATTGTCAATATTATTTTGTGTTTTAACACACATGTCCCTGTATACGAAACTCCACAAATTTTAGTGTTTGACTTATTTCTTGGCAGCTTTAAAATCTGTGCTGCCTCCTCTGATATTACAGTGCTTTGTGACCCACTATCAATCAGTGGCCTTAAAATTTCAAAATCGCCATTAGCCGATTTAACTTTTATTCTGTCGCAAGCAACGCATGAGCTTAAGTCACGCAAATATTGACTTTTTCTCTTTTTTGAGTATATACATGTATAATATAATATTTATATATGTATGTAGTTTATGTATTTATTTTATTTTTAAATAACTGAATGCAGAAACATAATTTTGTTTATTTTATCTGAATTATTAGCAACAATGCATAATTTTTCTGATACTAAATTTCTAATCTAATAAATAATAAAATAATCATCAAATAAAATCCTTTGTATAATTAAATGTTAACTAATAATTTCTCCATGTCTTTGTATTTTTCTATGTCTTGCATTGAAAAGCAAAACAAAAACAATAAAACAAACAGGCAATAAATTTGATGGCGCCAATGCGGCGCACAACTACTCAGTCGTGGAACTCATTCGTGCATTGCTTCGCCGTTCGGATATGGTAAATTTTGTACTCATGCCTTTACCACATTTACCAAATCGGTTTTACCAAATGTCTCACTCAGTCAGTGAGAACTTTGAGTGAGAGTGCCAAATGCTGCTTTGACTGTATTCATGCAGACCTCTACTCTGTACCCTCATACGGCTGTCGCTTTGTATGCCGTTGATATCTTTTTTTTTTTCATATTCACTACTGATGTTATGGCCTCAGTATGCCTTACCATCTATTTTATTGGTATCACAGCAACCATTAGCTGTATTTTCAGACTAAGTGGTGTGTTTTCTTTTTAAAAACATGAAAGACTCATATCTGTCTTTCTTTAATTTTTTTTCGGTTTACTTAAATTTTTCATCATACGTGTACATGTGTAAACAATTTCATTTTCCTACCTACGTTTTTGCATAGCTTTAAAGGCTAAGCTATTAACTTAGAAGATAAGATTCCGCTTAATTTTACAAACTTTCTAATAAAATTAATCGTTATGCAACGCAGTGCATTTAAAAACTAATATGCAGCGCAGTGAATAAAAAATCATTGTGAGTGATCTTGGAAGCACTGTCGGTTCGCTATTCCGGGTCTAGCTTGTTTGTCATATTTCATTAGTGGGGCACCGGTGCTGGCACAGGTGTATTTGCAGAAGGCCGATTTCAGTGGCGCATCCCTTCTTGTACGTCGGTAGCTTTTTTGGAGAAGGTGGTGGATATGTTGTTTATTTGTTCAAGATATTGTAGAGTGAGTAGAGTGAGTGTGCTGAAATTATTTGTATTCCTTATTTTTTCAGTGGTTGATGTGGGAGGTCAGGTTCAGGAGCTATATCGCTTTTTATACCCTTGCAGGGTATTATAGTTTCAGTCAAAAGGTTGCAACGCATTGAAGGAGAAATCTCCGACCCTAAAAAGTATATATATTCTTAATCAGGATCAACCTGATCTAGCCATGTCAGTCTGTCCTACTGTCCGTTTCTACGCAAACTAGTCCGTCAGTTTTGAAGCTATCTGAATGAAACTTTGCAGTTAGTCTTCTATATACTCTCACTCGTACATATGTCGGAACGATCCGGATCGGACGACTATATCATATAGCTGCCATTGGAACAATCGGAACATTTTTAGAAAAAAATGTTAACTTTGTCAGTTTTCAACATATTTTCATCAAAGTTAAGATTTAGCCGTTTCTTATTCCTGAATTTCGGTTTTAAATAGGAAAATAAACAAGTAAGAAAGCTACAGTCGAGTAAGCTCGACTGTGAGATACCCGCTTCCCTTAGTAAATGTGATAGTTAAAACATAACGGACAAATGCAAATGCAAGTGTAATATTATCACATGCATACAGAAATACATACACATGTATCAATGTGTCTAAAAAATATCTTATAAGATTTATTTCCGATCACAATCAAGAACTGGTAAGAATATTTAGTTGGTCTAGTTGGTCAACCAAATGAGGCATGCTTCAGCAGCCGTTTGTGGCCATTCAAAATTATTTCTTTAATAACTTCGACAATTTTTATCTGATCGCAACAAAATTTTCAGGAATCACACAGACTATAATTCCTAATGTACATACTAAAATTCGCGCCTCTAGCTTTTTGATGATTTGCGGGGCGAAAGTGGACGTGGTAAAAATTTGAAACAAACTTGATCTGCGTGCAAGCATAACAAATACTGTCGAAAAAAATTAGAGCTCTATCCTTTATAGTCTCTGAGATCCAGTGTTTCATACGGACAGACGGACAGACACACGGACATGGCTAGATCGTCTCGCCTGTTGACGCTGATCAAGAATATATTTTTTATAGGGTCTGGAGATGCCTCCCTCTAACTGTTACATACATTTTCTGCCGGCACAAAGTTATAATACCCTTCTACCCTATGGGTAGCGGGTATAAACAGCAAAGGGTTGGTTTTTTTTCACTTATTTTCCTTATTGAACCCCAAAAGTGTTGCCTACATAGATAGATCGACTCGGCTGTTGATCCTGATCCAGAATTTATATATTTTATAGAGTCGGAGTTGTCTCCTTTACTGCGTTGCAAACTTTTTCCTGAAATTATAATACCCTTATTATACCCTTAAAATAAAAAGATTATTCCGGATGGCAGCCAAAATTTTTGAACGCACTCTTCCATTCGTTTACTGGCAAGAAGTAAGAGATTTGTCAATGGCAATTTGTTTGACGGGTTCTCTTCTGTGCCTAATTAACTGTTTAATATATACACATACATATGTATGTACAAATATTAATATATCGTACATCAAAGCGACAGCGCATAGGAATAACACCAAACACGTCCATTCCATTTGTTTTGAAGTGTGGGTCTTTAGGCAACAGGCTAATTTCGAGTACAACAGAACCAACCTTGGTTTAAAAACAAAGGATGCAAACTCCTGCATGCTGATATTTGTATGCCCTTGCATTTAGTAATTTAATAATTTGGTCGAATGAAACTAAAAACTAATATAAAATAAATTTGATATAATAATTCGATAGTGATCAAGTTCAAAATTTAAATTTTAAATAGTTTTTTTTTATGAAAGTTGTGACGGCGGTCGCCGCTCGGCCGCCGCCACTATGTAAATATTTTAGTTTTAAGTGTACATATTAGGTTAAGACTAGGCAGTTAGGGATTAGTTTTAGGGATAGGCTAAGCTAGGATAGGGCTAGGATACGAATAGGGTTAATCAACGATGTAAATATGAAGTTAATAGATTAAGGCTAGGGACTAGGCGTTAGGGAATCACGGGGCTGGGCCCCCACCACCGGTCACACCAGACCTGACGTCACAGGCAACATTTGCCTGACGTCACGGGCAACATTGCCCGCAACATTGCTCGCTAGCAACACCCGCCAGAACGGGACGAGATCTGGAGATCTGGAGGACTGGAACATGAAGTCCGCCAATCAGCGGTCGGCTGAGGGAGCCGGAGACAGCGATCGGGGCAGAGACCCGCGACGCCGGCAGCAGCAGAGCTGCAATTGCGAATTTGAAATTGCATGGGCCACCTGCCGCCCAGGAGCGAGAGCGAGACAAAAGCTCGCCGGGCGAAGAATGCATGGAATGCGGAACGGCGCGTGCCAGCGATCGCAGCAGCGCAGCCGCCCGGAATGTGCTGAATTAGGCCACACACGAAGACGAGATAAAATTACTCGTAATTAGGTCAGCGAAGAAGGCAGTTAAGAAGTGAAAAGTTAATCAAGCGAGACAACCCAGTGACGACCCGAAACCCACCACCAAACCACGACAGCCCCAGGACACCCAGGACCAAAGACGACGACCAGGAATTTGAAGCACAGGAAAACAATTTGTTTCCGATTTATTTTACGGGTGAGCCAACGCGCCCGGCGCTTCCTCATTTATCTCTATATACAAGGGGGGCTAAATAAAAATAATTAAAGCTAGGAATTTAATTAAAAGAATAGGAGAAATAATAAAATTTATAAAATAAAAGTGAATGAAACATGGAAATGAAGGCATAGTTTTTCTTTTCTCCTCCGCAAACAGTCTCAGGATGCGTCTCCGGGATTAGCCTGGGCGCCTCAGCTGGCCAGTTGCGAGTCATAGGGCATTTTAGGGGAGGGCGTCGACCGCCGTTGGGATACCACGGCGGGATCGACGGGCTGCGGCAGCTCGGACACACCGGCGCCGTAGTCGTAGGTCAGGGTTGCGGGCGCGGGAGCAGGCCGGCGGGATCACGCCAGCCACAGCTCCAGTCTCTAGGGGGTGGGTCCAGCCGCTGGGCAACTCCAGGGCTGGCAGTGGAATCCCGCCCAGCGTGGCCAATAGAAAATCTGGCAGTAGAGTCGAAAACCCACCCTTAAAAAATACTCGAAACATCGGCCTCCTCCATTTCTCGGCGTTTCCAATTAATAAATTTAACTGGAAGGGACTCTGGGCCGCTGAGTTCATATCTCGGCCGTAGTGCATCCTTACAAAGTAAATATATCTCTCGCTTGGAAATATATAATTTTATATAAATTACAATTATATAATATATGTTGAAAATCAACGAAATCATGTAAGCTTTCATTACATTTACCATATTTACAACAATGATATAGTTGAGCTAATTGTAAAAAAATTAAGCCAAAATTTTTAAAATACAATGGGACCTGTAACAATGGTAACAGTAAATTTAACAAAAAATGAATTTATAGAAGATACAAGATTGACGGACAGACGAATATGGCAAGATCGACTCGGCTGTTGATGCTGATCACTTTTCCTTTTTGTTTTTATTACCGTTTTTATTTTTCACTCCACCGCTCGAGAGTTGTTCGCTGTTTGCTGCATCTAAGCGGTTCGCAGCTCTCATCGCTCTTGTGACTTCTGCTGCTTACATTTCTAACTCTTGCGCTCTTCTGTTCTTTTTCCCTCTCTTGAGTTTTTTTGGTACTTATAGTGTGTTCAGCGTTTCTAAGGTTGTGAATATATCCCAGATAGTCGTCTGCAACGTAAAGAACTGCCAAAATGGTGTTTCGGCAAACCAGCCCAGTATCCTTTGCTGGCTTTGCGAGGCAGTAGTGCAAGTTAAGTGCATCAATATGACAGGTCGAATGGCTGACGCAGTGTTCAGCAAAAAGGGCCTTATTGCTGTGAGGCCTGTCGACCGGTTGAGTTGGAGATATCCTCCTTCATGCGTCAGATCATGGCCACTTTTTGCAAGGCGAATGACCTGTTCTCCGCGCTAGACGCTCAATTTAATAGTATGAAGCTATTAAACGAGTCGCCGAAACGCAAAAAATCCTCTGCTAGTCGGCTGCAACTGTGTGAGACACAGCAACCAATTTCCTGCCACTCCCCGTCGCCACAGCTCCTGGTCCCCGTTCCAATGGTTCTGCGATCAGGAACGATCAAAGATTCGGTAACCGAATCGGTCGTCGTGGCGTCGGAAGGCGCTCAGCCAACAATTTCCGCGTCGTCCGTTTTGTCCAATGCGGATTCCAATTCTGTGGCTCCGCAAAACCCCGTAGATAAACCGACCCAGGGTCCAACATTGCTCGGAATATCGGCCGTGGTTGGTAACAATTCGTTACGCAAGCCCCTCACAGCGGTCCCACCTTCGAAAACAATATTTGTTTCGAGGCTTGGCCCTGATCTCGCATCTGAAGATGTTCTAGCCTATATTAAAGGCAAAACACAAGCTGGCAATGTCAAGGTGGAAAAATTCAAATTTTCGTATGCCAGAGACATTTCATCATTCAAGATAAATGTCTCATCCCAACTTTTTGACATTATTTGCTCGGGTGACTTCTGGCCCGAGTACGTGGTAGTCAAGGAGTACGAATCTCGAAATAAGAGAAATCGACCTGCGGGAGCACAACTGCCCAGGCCGTCGCAACCCTCTGTGCCCACAGCTACACCTTCTGTCCCAAAAAACAAATCTCATCCCTTCTACTTTCCTATCAGAATTCTAGGGGATTACGCAGTAAGCTTTCTAGATTGTATTCATTCGGATAGCCTTTCCTTTGCATCTCAGGTGATTGTATTGACTGAAATCTGGTTGAAGCCGAAGATCCTCTGCTCCGAAATTCTTCCAAGTAAGTGCACCATTTATAGATTAGACCGCCAGCTCCAGCGTGGTGGCGGAGTTTTGCTGTTGACTCGGGGCTTATCTCTGAACGGTTGGTATCTAATGACTTTATGGACATTGAATTTATCTGTGTTAAACTATCATTCACAGGTAGTTGTATTTATGTAACCTGCTCCTACATCCCTCCATCTTCGGAAGAGCCAATTTATTGGAAACACATTTCGACAATTCAGGCAGTTTCCAGCAGGCTTTCTGATAGGGACTAATTAGTGGCTTTGGGCGACTTCAACATACCTGGAGCGCACTGGTCCTCTGATGGTGTGTCTAACGTTCTTCATACTGCGGCACAGCATGACTTCATAAATGGCTTTCTCAATTTATCTTTATCCCAAGTTAACCACATCTTTAAATCTTTAAACCGCATATTGGATCTATGCTTTGTCTCCGAACCTGTAGGTGTAAATCTCCTATGACGCAACCTGAAGATCCTTATCATCCCACTTTCGATGTAACTAGTGACACTGACACTAGAAACGAGTCCGCTGTTTTCGAAAGGCTGACTATAAGAGGCTAAGCACTCTAATATCTGAATTTGATTAGTCAAAACTTCACACGAGCTCGGACATGGCATCCGCCGTTGATATCTTTTACAGTGCCATGAATTCATTTTTCTCTTTATGTGTTCCTGAAACCTACCCGTCGATCTCGAATAAACCAATTTGGTTTACCAAAGAGCTGACACTTTTAAAAAACGTAAAATCTAGGCTTTATAATAAATATAAACTCACTGGTTCAAAAACGGCTTTCTTATCTTACCTAAGTGCTCGATCTAATTTTTCTGTGCTTTACGCTCAGTGTTATAAAAATTATTTGACTCGTTGCAAGGTCCAGTTCACGCAGGACCATAAAAAGTTTTATAACTTTGTTAACTCTAAACGTAAACCCACCCAGGTATTGCTCCGAGGCGCTGTGTAACCCCATTCTAAAATTGTTTATCTTATCTTTAGAATCCTCAGAATTTCCCCTTATTTGGAGGAAATCATTTGTTATTCCTCTCCACAAAAAAGGTAGCAAATCGGATGCCAGTAATTATAGAGCTATCTCTAAGTTATCGGCCTTAACCTTTCGAGAATGTAATCACTCCTCACTTGCAACATCTGTGTAGATCCGTCATCTCGCCATGTCAGCATGGTTTTATGAGGCGAAGATCAACCACGACCTGGAACTTACCTCTTTCGTTATTAGGGGCTTCCAACAAAACTCTCAAACCGATGTAATTTACACGGACTTTAGTAAAGCTTTCGACTCGGTTAATCATTCTCTTCTGGTTAGGAAAATTGATTCAATGGGGTTTCCTAGTGATCTTCTTAAGTGGATTTCGAGTTATCTAAGTGACAGGACCCAAAAGGTTCTGTTCAGAAACGTTCTATCCAATAGACTCAGGGTCACATCCGGCGACCCACAGGGTAGTCACCTTGGACCACTGCTATTCACATTGTTTATCAATGATTTGCCGCAGGTTCTAACCAAATCCAGAGTACTTATGTACGCTGATGACGTTAAACTTTGCTTGTAGTATAGGGACAGTTCTCGCCAATCAGACCTACAATTGGATCTTGATAACTTCCAAGCATGGTGTCATGCTAACGATTTACATCTCAACAGCTCAAAATGCAATTTTAAGACATTTTCACGTGTTACTCCCCTGCTTGCAACCTATATGCTTAACGACAGGTCTTTGGAAAGAACTACTATTGTTAATGATCTGGGTGTCCGCCTGGATCCTAAACTTTCGTTCACTGAACATATTTCTTGTATGGTTAACAAAGCCAGAGGCATGCTGGGATTCATTAAAAGGTGGGCGAAGGAATTTGATTCTCCTTATGTAACGAAGACTCTCTTTACTTCGTTGGTTCGCCCTTTATTGGAGTATGGATAGTGCGTCTGGAGTCCTCAATTTGCAGTCCATAGTAGCCGCATTGAATCTGTCCGAAAGAACTTTTTGCTTTTCGCCCTCCGTGGCCTACCCTGGGATCTTAGATTACCGTCCATTTCCATATTTAGGTAACTTTTGGGGGTCTGCCACGCTTCCTTCTGCCTTTTACAGAAAATCCCACTCGCACAAAACTATAATACCTGTGTATCTTTGGTACGGTGTATAAAAAAAAAAAGAATTTGTATACTTTATAGGGTCGGAAATGTCTCATCCACCTCGTTGAAAACTTCTGACTAAAATTTTAAATCCCTGCAAGGGTATAATAAAAATATCACAGGTCGAGGACTTTCCCTCGCGGCTGCATTAGGGTAAGCTGTAATAGTTTAAAATGTTCTTATTGTGCTGTCATCCGGTTGGAAAATAATAATTCCCTTCTTAGAAATAGTTTAAAAAAATTCAGATTATGTACATATATAGATGATTTATACACCTACATAAGAGTTTTTGTTCTTTATTTGACAGAAATAGATTCGAATCTCCGCAATTGTAAAACTGCAAGGGTATCCAAACTTAGGCTTTTGAACTTATTCTTGATTTAATAGAAAGGTATTATTATATATTTTAAAAGTGACAATCTGTCATCGTATATACATGGATATACATGTACATACATACATACATGTATGCCAGTAAAATATTTTATTCATAATCCGGAGTTGCTGGGAGTGTACTAATTATTAAATCATGCTAATCTGTAATTTTGTTTAATCATTATTTTTTTCATTTTTAGGCCGATGCCAGTTTAGGCATGCATGAACGAGAATATATTCAGGAATCATTGAGCTATGTTTCGCGCATTCAAGAAGTGCAAGAAAGAATAAAATTCGAATTTGTCGAAATATTGCTGGCTTTTATTTCCGGCTGGTTAGTTTTTTATCATACAGCTCATGAACAAGCTGAAGATCATAGAGACTATCTTCAAGATTTAAGGCACAAGGTTCAAAAGGTAAGATTAAAAAAAAGTGGTTTTTATGTACATTTGTTGTAACATGTTAAGTATTCTTTAAGACTCGTGAAAATTTCGAGGAAGCTCGTGAAAAAGTAACTGAACTAAAAACCAAATACATGGAAAAACGCACAGTAAGTGAATTGGAATTACATTTCATTGTTCGTTCTAACCTTTATTGTTCACAGAAACCTGAAGAAGTTTTCACAAAACGTGGATACCTATTTTTAATGGAAAAAAGTACGTATTTCATTTGTATTACAAAATTAATATTACCGATACCGATATTGTTTTTATTGTGGCAGTTACACTGGTAAGTAGTGTCAGTGATAGACTTGTCAAAAATCATTAAACATTATTCTTGTAACTAGTATTTGCAGTTTGCAATGAATTGATGTTTGCTAGTCTGTAAATTTCACTTTGAAGGAAAAAAATGTATATAAATTAAGATATTTATATCTGTTAATTATCTGTTATTAGCTGTTAAACTGTCCAATTGATATTATATTTATCAGAGACTCAGACGTACTCATCTAATAGTAAAGTGTTATTTATGTGTATTTTGTATATTTCAAACTTACCTTAGGTTCCCTTTTGAAAATGTCACTTCTAGAGCCATTCAAAGCAACATGGACAAAATACTATTGCACATTTAAAAAGCAAAAGCGCGAATTCACCATGCTTCAATTTAATCAAATGAATCACAATTTTACAAGACCAGAAACTCGTGAGGACGAAAAGCTAACTCTTTTTTCCTGTCAACGCCGGGCTTCTGAGTTCGAGAAGCGTTTTTGCTTTGATCTAACATTTAAAGAAAAACCGGGAATACTTTACACTTTTCAAGCTTTAAGTGAAAAGGATCATTGCTATTGGCTTAGCGCGATGGATGGAACGGAGCCGGTAAGCAAACAAAAAGCCAAATCTTTCGAAAAAACACCAAAATTATACACATTTCATAGAGTTTTAATATTTAAATTCTAATGCTCCTCTAATATACTACACGAAATATGATAAATATTGATTACAGATTAATTAATTAATTAATTACAGATTACAGATTGATTACAGACCAAAGGATTTGAGATCTACAAAAGAGACTCGACAATTATCGTTAAACTGCTTCTGGTCTTTAATTTACAGATTAATGATTACATAGGGCAAACAGAATATTTTATGAGTTAATGTTTACTGATAACAGTTTAGGGAAGGCTAAAGATAGCATGAGCTTGACCGGACATCTCAACCGCCTTAACAGTATCTTCTTTTAATACGAATTCAATGATGTGGGCAATACGGTCAGTTAGTTCAGTACCCGGCAGTATAAACTCAAAATAAAGAGGAATTGTAAGAGGTTTAGCTTTCTGTAGTGACCGAACATCTTACAAAATTTATAAATGGTGAATACTATACGATGCGCGGCGGAATTTGTCTGTTGTCACGATGCATCCACAATTTTAACTCCGCTTATATCTCTGCAAAGACATACATACGTGCAGCGAACGTTGTGATAGTACCACGCTAGACAATATTCTTCTTCTTGCTTCCACAGGGCATAAATTTTCACAGACTATTTCCTATGTGGAAAGTTCCCCGACGAAGAATTTTTGTGACTTAATCTTTGAATATGCGAAACGTCTTTAGTCCGCACTCAGTGACACTCGGTGTCTACCCAAACTTATGGTACTTGAATGATACCGGCCGGTTACCTAGACCACCCTGCAGTACCACTTGTCATCAATGGGCCTCTGTCATCATCAACGTGCCGACTGCGACGTCGGCTCTCAGTCGGCAATCGGGTCGAAGCCGACTCTCTCGCGCTCTCATTTTCTCTCCTTTGATGAATTGTTGATGAAAAATTTGACATGCACTCTCGCTCTCTCAGTAATATGAGCGGGGTGGGTTTTTTAGTTGAGTTTTAACTTATTAATAAGTCAGAAGTAATAAATTTTAAATGGCAAAAGTGAAAGTTAAGTTTAAATTCAATTTATAGTTTGAAAGTTTGTAGCAATTGGTGTTAGTGTTAGTGCAGTTATATGAAAAACAGTGGAAATATATTAGATACAGTGGGATTATATAAAAAAAGTGAGATTATATAGAAATCAACATGTCACCAACATTTAATCAACATGTCATCAGCATTTAAGTAACATGTAAGGTTGCTTTTCTACGGCTGGGATAGATACTTGTCGGTCCCAGGATCCACCACAGAAACATTTATATGTTCACAGGAACAGGCAGGTCCGTCGGCCGGGGCCAAATTTAGGCAAGAAGAGGAGAGGGGGGGGGGGGGGGGGGGGGGGGGGACGGGGTTGTGACCCCAGTCGGACTTCGCTTCATGATGTGAGCTTCTCATAATGAAAAGCTGCCAGCAGCGGGTAGGGGATTTTATGTTTATTTTCCCTTTCGGGATATTTTTTCAACAAGTAACTAAGCAGTTAGCAAGCAGTTAACAAGCAGTTAACAAGCAGTGCGCTGTTAAAATAGCAATATGCATCTATCTGCATATCGGCGTTGCACATTTAATTGGCAACGTAGCGCGGTGTGTAAGCGGCTGGACTGAGAACCGCAGAGACCCGGGTTCGAACCCCAGTCCAGCCGAAAATTTTTTATTTTTTTTTTCATTTGAATTTCCCCCATGAACGTTGCACGTGAATTTCACAGCGACACGAGCAGCGACGTCGGCATCATGAATTACCCCGGCCACCCATGTATAAAAGCGAATGCGAACTTTACATGGACGGTAGGGTACAACCTCATGAGCTTTTCGGTTGGAAAACCATGTCGACTTCCTACAGAAAAGTCCGACTGGGACGAATCGGAGTCCGGGAGCAGGTAGGGGGTGGGTCACCTTTGGTAAACGCGTCCCCGAGACCGGGGAGCAACGCTGTCGTCAGGCGAGGATGGCCTTCAGCCGGCGTGTCCCCGAGGCCGGGGAGCACACCGGAGTCAGGCGAGGATGGGTGTGGAGAGAGGGGGGGGAGGGGTGGTTTTGTGGGCGGTGACCCAGTCGGACTTTTCTGTTGGAAGTCGACATGGTTTTCCAACCGAAAAGTTCATGAGGTTGTACCCTACCGCCCATGTAAAGTTCTCATTCGCTTTTATACATGGGCGGCCGGGGTAATTCGTGATGCCGACGTCGCTGCTCGTCTCGCTGTGAAATTCACGTGCAGCGTTCGTGGGCGAATTCAAATGAAAAAAAAAAAGAAAAAATTTTCGGCTGGACTGGGGTTCGAACCCGGGTCTCTGCGGTTCTCAGTCCAGCCGCTTACACACCGCGTTACGTTGCCAATTTAATGTGCAACGCCGATATGCAGATAGATGCATATTGCTATTTCAAAAGCGCGCTGCTTGTTAACTGCTTGTTAACTGCTTAAGCAGTAAATATCCCGAAAGGGAAAAGAGGATTTATTTTTCGGGAAATAAACAAAAAATCCCATACCCGCCGCTGGCTGCTTTTCATTATGAGCAGCTCACATGATGAAGCAAAGACCGACTGGGGAGATTAAGGAGGCTCGGTTGGTTAATTGGTTATTATTTTTCTATTATTTATTCTCTTTTTTAATTTTTCTCTTACCCTAGTCGTGTCTATTCAACCCACGTCGGCTGCGTCGCCGTGACCGGCCGGTGTGGCGGCCGGTCGAGATGTTGTTGTTGGTGGTTCCCCCTTAACCCTATGTTGCCCTTCGTGGGACTTTCCCTTGACGCCCTCCTTACAACTATCTTAGAACTAATATGTACAACTTAACCTACTTGCAGATGTATGCTTAATACTACAAAGAAAGAAATATGAGAAATATATACAGTTTGTCAACTAATTGTTTGCAAAATGAAAAACGTCATTGCAATTCAATTTAAAGTTGAATTTTAACTAATAATAGTTTGATTTATTTAATTTTTTTTCTTAGATTATGGTTAAGGCACTTAATAAGTATAAATGAAAACTAAAAACAAAACATATTTCAACATAAAACTTAACAAAAATCGATAAAAACAAAAAAAGCCAATTCACAGCCTGTCAAATAATTCTTTGCAAAATGCAAACATTGATTAAACTTCTGAGGAAAACTTATAAACTATGCTACTAATATTTTGTGTGGTGACCCTTGGCATCTAGGACTGCCATTAGGCGACGAGGCATAGAGTGTATGAGTTCCTTTAGGTCATAATTTTCCGTTAATCTCGTCCATTCCTCTTGGATTACTCTAATTAAAGCCTGCTTAGTGGTGGGTTCCCGTTTAGCCACCTTTTTCTTTAACAACGCCCACAAATTTTCTATTGGGTTTAAGTGAGGACTCTAGGCAGGAGTTTCGATGACTTTTGTGCAATTATATAGAGTCCAGGTCTTGCAAAGAACCGACTTGTGCTTGGGGTCGTTATCTTGATAGAGTTTGAAATTCAGTTTTCGTGAATCTTGAGGGTTAATGAAGCCAAAATTCCTCGCGCTTGTAGCCA
>VNJN01001824.1:0-43172 GCA_008042485.1 Drosophila mayri | reverse complement strand
AAAATTAGTTATATCTTTTTTTGCTAATTGAGTAAATGATTGTGGTGTATATTTATCATATTATTTTTATATATTATTTTTATTCTTATTTTTTTATACCAAAACGGTATACAATTATTAACTAACAAATAATTAATCACTAATTAACAAATTGTTTACTTTTGATTTTACTTTTTTAATATTTTATGTCATTTTCCTAATTTATCCCAAAAAGATGTTGTTAAGTTAAAGTTTAAGTGTATTTCAATACATTTCTAATCAAATTAGGATTAAAATCCTTTAATTTAAATTCTGTACAATGAATAAATTTTATTGTGACATTGAAATGGTCAGTTTCTATCCTTAATATCTATCCTTACTGTTCGAGTGCCTGACAGCTGGATAGATAAACTTAAGCTCTCCTATAGAGTATCTGAACGCTATAGAATCCTATCCGGTAATTATCAATAATATAAACTTTAAAATAGTTGAAAGAGTCTCTTCACTTGGCTATAAATATAAATAAAAAATTTTACATGTATCACACTAGAAGAAAACCAAATAGTATAAGCCTGGACTTCATCTTATTCGGAAATTTAAACAAGTAAAATAGAAAGTTCCTATTAGAAACTGATCCTTCGTGGGTTTAATTATACGTACATTAAAATAAAAATGTTTTTTTTATAACTTTTTGTTTCTTTTTACTGAAATTAGACAATTATTCAAAGAAATAGAAAAGAAAAACTATATCTGTAGCCAATATTTTAATTAGATTTTTTCTTATTTACGTAAAATAATTTATGTATTCTGGACTTAAATAAACAATCTTTGTTAAAAGTAATGGAGTTTTGGGAACTCAACTTATACTATCTCACCTATACAGATAATTGATTTGCTATAAATATATTATTAACACTCCATTGTGTTCTAAATCTTTGTGAAAATGCGTTGACATTTTATTTATTAAACAATCGTTTTTCGTCTTTGTTTTTAAGGTGTCGGAAGCACTTTGGAAGAAACTCAGCCCTAACATAACATCCAGAAAGACTTTATTGAAATGGAATGTCTTAATATTTGTACCCCATAAAAAATGTAGAAAAAAAGCCAAAGTTGATCAAATGTTCTTTAATTTTATTCAATTTTTTTTACCAAGATGATTTCATAGAAATATAATTGCTTCCAAAGTTTGCTTTAATCTTTAATCTTTAATCTTTAATCTGCTTTGGGGCAAAATGAAGACAAGTTCCTAGTTTCAAATCTTAATATTCCCCAAAGAAATCATATTCTCTAGTATTTTTTGTAGGTGCTCCTCCTCTTACGGTTTCTTCTTAGTGTGGAGTCCCCTTCCTAGTCAGCAATTAGCCGCCAATACGGTTTTGGTCAAATTTACGAGCTGCACTCGGGCTGCCGGCGTACGTGACGTAACGGCTCCTCCATCCATCCATCCAGCCATCTAGGAATCCACTCATCCATCCATCCGCCCTGTGTCAGAGGCTGCCTGGCAGAGATGTTCTCCCCAAAGGCGCTGGGAAAATGTATTTATTTATATTTTGCGGCCAGTCACGCACATTCGCTGGTCATAAAGTGTCGCCGAGAGCTCTCCCCGCCTCCACCTGGTGGCGGAGCACCAAAAATATCCACGTGCCGCTCTTTTATTATTGTTTTCCCATCTTATTTATTATCCAACTTTGGCTCTTTGTCGCCTTTCGTTAACATAATTTAACCGAATACCGATTTGGAAAATTTGTAGAGGCCTCTCCGCCCTCGCTCCGATTCTTGTTTATCTGGGGTAAAATTAATTTCCATTTAATGTGGCAAACGGTCTTGTTGACACTCGGCCCCATAACCTGGGGAGGAGACCGGGATTCGGGTGTGGATGAGGGGTCAGGCCGAACAGAGAGATATGACGGAGCTGTCCAAACAAAGTAATCTATTCGAGTTCCAAGTTCTTTAAATATACTATTTAGGTTGAGCTTTTAAAAATATGAAACTTTTATTATTAAAGGCAGTTCAGTATAAAACAGGAGGAGAGTCCTGCTGCCTTTGAGACTAACAAAATGTTTAATAATTAATTAAAAGTTACAAGAAAACAGTTTGAAATATTTTATGTCGTTTTTTTCAAAGCATAACCTTTCTGTTGGTAGATGAACTTTGTTGGTATATTTAACATACATTAATAATGTTTTTAAAATAGTTAAGGAAACATTAAAGCTACTGTTCAATTTCATATTCAAGAACAATATTTAATTGTTCACTGAGAAACTTTTAATTGTTTTCGGGGTTTAGAATCAAACTTAATTCCCATGTCCAACTTCAAAATAGTTTTTAATAAATTAAGTGTCTTGTCATTTGTTAAAATTTGCATTTGCTAAGTTGTTTAATCAACTAAATAATTAATCGTATTGTATTTAAAAATATTTCTTTATTGTTCATACGGATATGCAGCCATTTATCATTTTATTACAGAATTGTTTGTAAATTTTCCTTAGGGATTTTTGTTTTATTTTTAAAACTGAAAAGGTCTGTTTAAGTTTTTTTTGTAAATGGATAATACTTCCCAAAAGATAGAAAAATATATTGTGCATTTAAATATCAATATTCGTTATTTTTCTGGAACCATAATATATATTATTAAATTTTAAATAATATCTCACAGAACAAAAGAATACTAAATGCTCATCATAATATTTCAAATATTTATAGTCAGCTTTTCTGTTTTAATGCAAACTTATCTTCAATTGTAGGATATATTTGAATAAAAATAAGCCAAAGGAACGATATTTGTTTAATCGAAATAAATTTATTTTTTCAAAATAGTATATTTTCTGATTTATTATTATCACAATAAAAATAATTTCGGACAATAAATCCCATCCTGAAATGAAAAGGTTTCTATATATGTGTTCTTACCTATCACCATGACTGGATTCCAAGGATGCTTAAGGTTTCTTTTAAAATATATTAGTAGTTCCACTATCTTTAAAATGTATAACAATTAAATATTCGTAATAGGAAAATAAATATTACGAAATAGATATTCAGACTTGCACTTTATTAGTAATTTTCCGAAAATTCTATTAATTTTCCTGTTAGCAATTTCAATCTTTGAGTATTTACTATGTAGATCTACTAGTGAGTACTATTGTTAACCATAAACTACTCACTAGATGCACTTATATTGAGTAAATTTTAACCCTTGAATCGCCTGAATGCTCCACTAAACTCAAGACTCTTATTTACACACAATGTGGCCATAAACAACAACAAGCTGCTGGCCAGAATCGAAGGTTCCGAAAGGAAGGAAGTTGAGCCGCCAAAAACGGAACCATCTGTCCCAGGACTTGAGTGACAACCTGGACAAAAAAAAAGGAAAAGGGGCAAACCTGAAAAAAAGAACAAAATGAATTGAAAGAGTTGCGCTGGGAAGTTATTAAAAAGCGATAAACCCAGAGCAAAACGCATTTGGCGAATTGTTGAACACCTTGTGGAGCGGCAGCTCGTCGGAATTATGGAATTCTTATGCTAAAATAATGGACCCACAACCGGTCATGGTTGTGGCTCATCGATCAGTAATAAATTTGTTGCGTACACCGGGGTCTTACTATACATACAACAACCTGGAGCAGAGGACAAAAACAGAGCATGAGCACAGGATGACTTGAAAGGGAACGGGAGCGGGAGCATGTCGCGCGTTTGTTTTATTTCTTTAATTCATGAGCAGGATCGATGCGGAGGAGACCAACTGTTCAAGTCCGGTGAAGGTGCCTTCTGCCAACTGTGCGATAAGTCATTGAAAGTCAATAATATGTGGTCCAACTCCTCTTCCTACTTTCATTCAATAATAGCAAAGAGACAGAGACTGGGAAGAAGACGAGTTCATCCGGTTTCCCGGTCACCATTCCCAGTTCCCCAGTCACCGATTACAGTGGCAGCCACCGCAGGAGTTTTTGGCGTCTTATTTATGACTTGTGCCACCACTTGGCTACTATCTGAGATTTGTGCTTTCATTAATTATGCAAGAAGGAGATCCCTCCGGGGTCGGGTCGCCTCGGGTTCTCTTTTCGGGATGATAAATAGCCCGAGATTAATAAGGCGCCTGGCTAAATGGCGTGGAAAGCATTCAAAAGTCGAAGATTATGAAATTTTGAGGGCTTATCTGATTCTGTTTGTTTTGTGCCAGGGGTTAATCGGGAATGAAATCATTAAAATGAAACTAATTATGCATATATCTTACCTTTAGTCTTATCCCCTTTTCCCCGCTTAAATCATAAAACAACGATCTCGGATTTGATTGTATTCAAATTCTTTTCTCTTTTATTTTATTTATCTTTTTTTGTGGGCTTTTCTGCTTGGCTTTTTTCAATTTGATTCTCTCGTTATCCTAGTTTTTGTTGAAATTTGCAAAAATCGAAGTTTTAAACAAAATAAATTCTAACTTTGTGGGGTTGTTGTGTGGCTCGAGTGTATTTTTCAAAGTTTTTTTTTTTTTTGTGTTGCGTTAACTATACAAGAAATGTGGATTATTAAACGTTACCAACGCTGATTACGAATATATATATATTTAGGTGTATATTTATATATATAGTGTATAGTGTATAGTGTATATATATGCATTATTGTATGTGTCTAGATTGCTGATATGGGATGCTAAACTTACAAAAACAAATGACGCCGGAAAAAAACGTGGTCTCGGATGCGCGATAAATCGTTTGTTAATGTTTACAAGTTGTGCGTTAAGCTTAATAATTATTTATATATATATATATTTATATTTTTATTTATAAACGTTAAACATTATGGTAAAATTAAATTAAATTTCAAAATCCTTTGCGTTTGTTATTGTTTTGCTCACACAGAAAAACACAGACTGCAGTTTTTGCTTAAGAAGCGATTTCATTGGAGGCCGAGGACCCCGCAGTGGGGCTTCTCTCAAGTCCAGAGTTTATACATTTTGCCGGAGAGGTTATCCTGGAGAGGAGTCACGTTACCCACATCCCCGCGAGGCTTAAAACCAATAAAGATCCTTTGACGACTCCTGCACCTGCGCCTCAAGGCCTGAAACGGATGGAAAGCCAGTTGTGAGAAGGGTTTCCATATTAAAATACATTTCTTATGTCTAAAAGTATGAAAAAAGTATTGCTTACCCGCCATTGTGGGATAACTGGAGTACTCCAAGGCATGGGCCGTCTGCTGGTCATGGTGCAGCCTGCAAAAAGAACAAACCCCCGAAGAGGATTAAGACCCACTCTGGACTCTGTCCCAATGGATGACTCACCTGGTGCTGGCATGGCTGGCATACTGCTGGGGCAGCCGGAGCAGGCTGCCGTACTGGGCCATGTTGTGGTGGTAGGCGTGGGCGTGGGCTGCGTGCGCGTGCGCCGCATGGGCATAGGAACCATAGTGAGCCGCCGCTGCATGCGGCACCCACGGATCGGTGGCGTAACCGGTGTCCGTCGCCGAGCCATACAAGTCGCTAACCTGCAGATGATATCCGATCGGATTACAACTTATTTAAAGGAGCTAGCGAGAGGGGGAAAGAGCAGTGGCGACCCAAGCAGGAGCCAGGAGCGGAGGCTCCTTGAAGTCGTAATTGCCTCACGTATTGCAGGTAATCGCTGGCTACTGGCATTGTTATGGGCTATGGGATGGGATGGCCAGGGACTTACCTGGGGATGTGTGGGCGCGGGTATGGGGTGCACGTAATTGCTGTTCCAGAACGACGGTGGGAAATTGCGACTCGACATCGGGCTGCTGCTCTCTGCAAGTATACAAAATGGGAAAATCGGGTTGTCAGGCAACATCGAGGGAATATTACCAGTATTCAGCAAAGATTATTGTTTAATCGTGCTAAAATTTACTGAGAATAGTAAGGACAATCGAACGTTATTTAAATATTTGAAACCAAATGTCAGTGATTTAAGCTATAGAGCTCTTAAGATATCCCTTAAGAGCTCTTAGATAACTTTTAAGATCTCATAAATATGCCAATATTAATATAATAAAATATATAAATATTTAAAGGTTTATTTAAAAGACCAAAATTACTTGAGAAATTCTTTAATATTAACATTAAACTTTCCAGAAATTTATAATGATTTCATTTATTTAACATTTGAAATTATATGTTAATTGGATTAGCGTTTGAAAATTCCGAAATTTCTTTCATTTTTAATGATTTTCTGCCATTCTTTCTTAACTTTCTTAACCTTTTCACAATTGCTTTTATAATTAAAAGTAAACTTTTCCACTTTAAGAATCCGCATTTTCCCCATCACCTTTCACAAAGTAAATGTTTTGTTTAAATGCCACGCAAAACTGGTTTTTATGGCTGAATGATTCTGATTCTCGAATGAATATTCTAGGAAAAAATAATTCAAAAGAAGCAATTGCTGGAAGGAAGAAGTGTTAAGGCATCGCCGCCTCTAGGGGCAATTTCCATTCACTTGCCGCAATGATTAACTGGCAAGCGAGCAGCTCCAAGATGCTTGCGCGGATTGGGCCAGGGATTCTCCATGGGCTCCGTCTCCGACTCTGACTCCGACTCCGGCTCGGTGGCGGCGCCATGGCCTGTTGCAAATAACTGAGCGGAATGTTTTCAGTTGTCGTTCGTGCTCGTTGTCGCGCTGTTGTTCGGGATCATCACTTGTATTAAATGGTTGTAAATCTACGCGTTTATGAAATCGCGCAATGCCAGAGGAGGAGGCGGAGGAGCAGCAGCAGCCGCAGGAAGACATCTCCATTATGTGTAATGGAGCTCCCTGAGGAAGAGGAGAGGCTTCTCCTACTGCCTGGTCCCCCAAAACCAAAAATAGCAACTGCAATTGAGCGGCGGAAGATACCAAAAACTTGCATAGGCTTGCATTTGCGTTGACAACATTCCAAACTCAATTCGAGGGAAAAATATACAACAACTGGTGGCTGCCGGGCCTGAAGCTGGAGGATGCGGCCGAGGATGTGCCTCTGCCTTCGCCTTTGCCTGGGGGATGTGGATGTGTAATGTTTGTGCTTGGCTGCCGTCGCGATTCGACAACTTTGGCCGGCACGTTGGCGAGTGTGCCATGCATGCTGATGACTCTGACTCCGCGATTGTGGAGAGGCTGGTGGATGGCGGATGGTGGATACTGGATACGGGGATACTGGGATACCGGGATGCCATGCCGCGTGCTTCGACTCCTTTTTTATTTGTCGCAGCAGCCAACAGAAGTCATCATCCGTTGCCATTGCCATTCACTCACTCGCCCAGCTGAGGCCAAGGAATTCCCATTAATGTGCAAACAAGCGGACTGCCAAAGATATTTCCCTCTTCAGTCGCCGGTTCAGACAGCGGCGGCGGCAGTGGCTCCTTCTCGTTTAGCATTTCACTTTCAGGCTTTCCTCCAGCTTCAAAAGCGAAAGCCGCACTTGGAGTTTACCTGTCCTCTCACCTCTCACCTTTCACCTTTTGCCCTAATGAAGCGACCCGCTCTTTTTGCGATTTATGACCCGATAAGGTTCGATCGCCGGCGTTGAAAAATGAGGACTCTATCTTGCACTGGAATATACTTTTGAAGGACATTTTAGGGATTTCATAGAACCTTTAATTCTTTTTTTTTCAAAGAAAATGTGAGAGATTGCTACTAAACATATTAGAACATATTAGATCAAATTAGAAGTTTCCTTGCAACGAATAAGATATTTTTAGTAGTTTAGAAATTCCCTCTTTCGACTTGTTCAGTTTAACTTTAAATATTTAATACAAATATAGTTAATATTTTGATATTGATATTTTTTCCTTGTGCACTTTGTACATATCTGCATCCAGCGGTTGCTTTCTTACAAAAGGTACCTGAAATATCGGCTTCTATATCTTTTTCGGTTTCTGTTTCCGATTCTCCTGCCTGCCTGGCTGCCTGCAGCGGGTGCCAAGGAATTTTAAATCGAATTCTTCGGGCATCTAATTAAATGCTCTTCGCAGAGCAGACCCAGGACACGGCTGCCACTGATGAATCGCGTATTTGTCTTCGATCGAGAAACCTAACGCAAAAACAGAGAGGAAAGTGCAAGCGTGCCGTGGCTATCGCTTCATCATCTGCCCCGTTTCGGTCTTGTTTTTATTTTTATTTAATTTTTTATTTTGTATTTGCCTGTGTGGAGCAGTTAATTGAAATGCATTTTAAAATCGTAATGAGGAATCTATGCGGCATTCGGCATTGCCACCGTCAGACAACAACTGCTGAGGCAACAACATCAGCTTCGACCGCATCGCATTCCGGCGACATTTCATAGCACATTCCAACTAGCGATATATATATACATATATCTGGGCATATACTACAGCACATATAGACGGCACAGAGCGCATTGCAATACGTGAAAAAATTATATATATAAATGCTGAATGCTGAATAGTTTTAAGCGCACAAATGCAAATGTGTGCGCGCTCTCAAATAGACAAATGACCAAAATGAACTTTAAATACCATTAAAAAGCCATAAAAAAGAACAGGGAAAAGCGACGGGCAGCAAAAGTAAACAATTTTAAATACAACAAAATCTCGTTGCTTTTGTTTGAATCGTATTTTAAGGGACAGATTCTAAAATCGGCAATGTGTGCCACTGAGCAGTGGCGTTCCTAAAGTTCTCAAATGCCAAGAGCATCCAATTCTAGATTGGAATTTTCCACACAAAGATAAGAGTTTGTTTTGTTAAATTTTGTATGAATTTAATTAAAATTTGGGAATTTTAATGCTTAGTTAAGTCATAATTGCTTTACTAAATTGGTAATGAATTCACAGAGAAGATAAAGAAATGATTTAATAATATTTTTATTGGTTTCACAGCATTTTTTATATTTTGAAAAGTTAATTCTTTGGGTTATGGGGGAGTTACCTTAAATAAATAAATTAGAGCTTTATTTTAATAAAAAAAATCAAAAGAAAAGGTTTCCCTCAGTTAAGCTTTTGAGTTGATATATTGTTTAAGCCATAAAATCAGCTAAAAAAGGTTAAGAAAAAAATCTCAATTTAAGGTTAAGCCCTTTTAGACTTCTAAAATAATATATAACCCTTTAAAAATCTTATTAAAACCTCTAAAAATGACTCTAAAACACGATTTACCATTTTACTATGTAGATTTCCCAACAATTGGGTTGTAAAACAGCTCTCACAATCCACAATCTCTCTATAAAAACCCTGTATACTTATTTGACTAATTTCTGGTCTATTAATTGTCATTCTCCAGGAAACTGTGCGTTTTTTGATTTAAATTTCGGCAAGCCAATCAGCGTAAATTCGCAGTTAAAAACAAGCCCGGCTGTGGTGAAAATTTCCAATTATCGCATAACGAATCGGGGAAAATGGAGAACTGAATTGGGAATTGAATGGAAACTGCACAAAGTGATGGTGGTGGCATTTCCTCATCAAAGCAGACGACGCGGGAATTTCGGGGGTAAATTGGAGGCAAACGAGGCAGCCGCAGAAACTCAATAAAATCCCAGGTTTAACTGCAATTTGGCGGTGTGGCAAAAAAGGAAATACAACCGCCCACAAGAGGGGGGAATTGGGAGTCGAAACACGTTCGTAAAATTAGCATTTCGAGGCTGAAACTACCATCGACACCTGCACCTGCACAGCATGCAAATTCGAAGGAATCGAAACCGATAATTGATTGATTGAGCCATAAGAATTATAGGGATTAACAGGCGGAAGATGGGGAAAGAGGAGCATCCCTACACCAGAGATGATCACCATAATGAAAGGCTGGCACTTGACAAGGCTGAATTCGGTGCATCAAGGCAGTTCTATATACAAATAAATACACAAAACAAAAGCCAAATGACACGCAAAAAACACACACATGCTGGCTGATGGTGTATTTTTATAAAACGAGTGTATATAGTGGATATAGCCTGCAGCTGATAGGCGACGGACAGGCAAAACAGACAGGCATGAACAAACGAAACGTTTATCTTCATTAAAGGAGGTAATTAATTTTGAAATCGAAAGAACAAGCGAGTGGCAAGTGGCAACTTGATTTATTTGTTTTATTCTGCTGCTGCCTGTCCCGTTTTGGTGTTCACATTCACAGACATTTCACAAAAACTTGGCGAGGGGATAAAGTGGCATCTTAAAGTGATTCTACATATAGTGCATATATATTTGTATATATTTGCTTGGCAATGAGTGGAACTGAAATTTAAATACTTTGAATAGTTTTGCGAAAGAAAAAGATGAATTAAAAGGGTTTCTGATGAAGAAAAAAATAATTTAAAGCGTTTTTTTAATGGATTTAAAATTGGGAAAACAAATATTTATAAATACTGAGCTTTAAAAAGGGGTTTGTCTTTCTAATTAAATTACTTTTACTTTCATTATTAGCCTCTAAGCCCTCTAGGGATCTTAAGTATCCTTTTTGTGGTAAAAACTTGTACACTTTTCAAGGTCTTGGCTGCACATATTCATTGTTACACTCCCAAAGTTTACAAATATATAGGATACCCAAGGCCATCAATCAAGTTATGAGCTGCACAACAAAAAAAGTGGCTGTAAACCATGAAAAACCCAACACTTGGATGGAAACTTTTCGCGCTGCATTTCCCGGATTAGATCCATCCCATGTCCATAGCCATAGCCATAGTCTTTTCCCACATAATCACACATTCCAGAAGGCATAATTTGCCTGTTGTAAATTTCCCGAGAACATTTTAATAACTTTGCTGGAACTGCCAGCGTATTTTTCACCTAATTATGCCCCCATTTTGGGCCAGAGGGGAGTGGGGGGGCACCGCCGCAAATCGGGGCAAACACGCAAACTGACAGCCGGGACAAGTACATGACACGAGCGGGTCTTTGATCACACAACTCGGCGGAGCCGCAAATGACTGGAAATGGGGCCTGATTATCCCCCATTTCTGGCACACGGAAAAAAATGCACTTAAGAGCGAGGAAATTCAAAGTTGCAGATAATTATAATCAATCAAAAACTAGCTAAGACTGTGCTCAGATGGATTCTAGAACCAATAAGATTGAATTTGGAATTTATGTTGTACTTTATTTCCCATTTTTCGATAATTCAGCATTCTCTTTCAATTATGATGTACTAGAAGAATAAGAAATCTTTCAATAATTACAAACCCAAAAGGATATTTATATTATTAGTTTTCCCAAAAAGAAAGGAAAGTAACGACATATTATTTTCGTGGATGTACTATTCCAGGATGCTTCAAATATCGTAATGGAAAAAAGGGTTTAAAAAAATATGTCATGCTCTTTTTGAGGCACCAATTTAGGTCTATATAGTTTATATTATATAGTTTATTTTATGACATAATTTCTCTAACCTTTTAAGAGTTCTAAATAAAAGTAGTTCCTTACAAGACGAATTCATTTTACATTTTAAAAGCTTTTTAATTCAATGTTTACTATTTTTAGCTTTAAATAAATAACCAAATGTGGTTTTTGTATAATCTTATTTTCCTTTGTGGTTAAATAATTTATAATTTAATATAAATCAAAAGATTAATATACAAATTAACTCTGCAAAATTCCAAGAATCATAAATTTGTGTTAATATTTTTAAGAGGTCTTTAACATTTCTCATTGCCAAAAGTTAAGCAGGCGAATTAAGAGCAATCGCAGAACGAAATGCGCAACAATTTTAATTCGCAATTTAGGGAAAAATATTTAAAGATAATAAAAATTCTTCGCTGATCATTTCTTATTTATGAAACCAGCGAAAGTTATCAAAAAATATAAGATTCTAGTGATTGCTTTGTATTATTTGAATGGTATAAAAGCTCTGAATTTCAACAAACAAATTTAAAACATTTTTGAAAACATATTTCCCCTGCATTCCGTTGTTATCATTTTAATAAACAACAAATATTCCTTTTGTTCTATGATTTTTATGTATTTTTAAAATGTTTTCCCATACCTTAGATTGTTGCTTTTATTTTTCAATGTCTTGTCAAAGATTTTAAGGCTTTCAGACATTTCTAATTTTAATAGAGTCAACAATACATATTTAAGAATTGTTTTTAATCTTTTTGAGCCACCCAAGAATATTTATTTCTGTCAGCAAATAATTTTAGTTACACTTTTTCTCCCTTTTGTTAATGTTTTCTATAAATATGGGATTTTATTTTTAAGTTATCCTAACGTAATATCTAAACTATAATGAATAATAGAGTAGACAAACTTTATAAATAAATTATTAATTAAAACATTTTCTTCTGATTTTTCCCTCAAGTAAAGAAAGCATATTGCTCACCCCACTACAGTGTCCTTTTATAAACCACATTTAATCCTGATCTAGCACTTACCTTTAGTATCCTTGTTGTTGTAGTTGAGGGCGCGGGAAAAGTGCTCGTCCACCTGGCTGGCCGTGTCACCTGAGTAATTGGAGAACACAACGCAGGTGGCCGACAGATACTGAGCTTGTCCCTGACTGCTGCCTCCTGCGCCGCCACTGCCCATCGGTGGCTCCAGGCTGGGCTGATCCTTGGGAATGGCCCCGGTTCCTCCTCCGCCCGCTCCGCTACCGCCTCCTCCGCCGCCACCACCGCCCACCGATCCCGTTCCGCCCGCCGATGATGGACCGCCGGCCGCTCCGCCGCCCACATGCAGCGGATGGCTATGGGAGTGGGCGTGGCGCGGGGAATCCGGACCGGAGGAGCAGGATGATTCATTGTGATGCTGATGCTGTTGGGAGCCCACCAGTCGCGCTGGAAAATCCGCAAGAGAGCAGAGAAATGGAAAAACTATTAAATGAGCGAAAGGCGAGTGCGACGGACTGGGTTTGGAATGCCCGTGCGCCCCGCCAGCAATTTCAAGAATTTGCAAATTAATTAGCTACGAATGTGCGACGGCCATCTGCCTCTTTCACTCTCAATGAATTTCATCGGGCTGCCAAAATACAAAAAATACAAAAAAAAGGAAAACTGTTGCGCAAACATTGACATTGAATGAAGTAGAGCAAGCACATGAAATGTTATAATATAAATTTATACAATTAATTAATAATTAATTAGTTTCAAGCATCTATAACTTCTTTACTCATCCAAATCAGCGATGATTCTTAAGGTTTAAGTTTTATAAAAGTCACTTGCTGTGGCAGTTTTTAGATTTGTCATTAAATGAATCATTTATTAGTTCGCCATAATTTATTACTAATCTCTTAAATAAATCGTGACTTTGATTACTAATAAATTCCATAGTAGTTGAATTTATTATGTCCAGGATTTTAATTTGAAATTCTTGCGACTTCTATACAAAAATTAAAAGCTAAGCAACGTTTCTGTCTTATTATAAAAAGTAAACAATCAAAAATATAAATAACATTGCTAGGACCTTAAAAAATAATTTTATCATTGCATTTAAAGGTTAAGAAAATATTAGGAATTTAAAATTTAAGTTGAAATTATATTTATTTATTAACTATTATTATTATTTATTATTATTATATTCGAGTGACGTTATGCCTTTGTCTTGAAGAGCTTGATCATGACTTAGGAATGATTTTAGATTGACTTTTGTATTAGTATACCAATTTCTAGACTTCTCATTTAGTAATTAATTTAATTTAATAATATTTAAGAGATGGGTAATAATTAATGACAAACTATTAATTAATATTAAGAGATTGGTAACAAATAATAACAAACTATTAATTATTACCAATCTCTTAAATATTAATGCCAACTTGTTTACAAAGTCGAGACTTTGATTTTAATAAATACAAAAGAAGTTGAATTTATTATGTGCCTTAAGGTTTTTGGTTAAAATCTATATTTTTTTTATTAAAACTCAAAACAGTTTAACTATGAGATTTTCTTTACTTTTAAATTTAAAATTAATAATAATAATTAATGAAATAAAATCTATATCATTTTTATACAGTCATACAAAGCTAGTTTGTTAATTACAGAGAGAAATTGAGAACAAATTAGGGACCTACAATGGAAATCGAATAGGAAATTGTGCCTTTTTTAGCGAAAACTTCGGATTCAAAATTTCATGACTTCTGCATGACTTTTCCAATAATTCTTTCTTTATAATTTGCAGGACTTTGACATGATTTCACCATGACTTAATACGAATTTCAATAGTTTCTGTTAAGAAATGCTTAACTCCTAGCAAAATAAATTCCCCATCTGTAAGGACTACTCCTTCTCTACCTGATTACCCGTTTAACTATGCTCCAAACTATTAATTTCTACCAATAAAACATAAACAAACCCATACATAAACTCTCTAATCCTCCCATTCTGATCCTTTGGACTCCACTTACCTTCAGCTTCGCTGCGCGGCACGATGAGATCCTCTTCTTTGGTTTGGTGCGTGTGCGGGTGCGTGTGTGTGTGCGAATGCGGGTGCGTGTGCGCGAGGGAGTGGGCATGGGCGTGGGAGTGGGAGTGGGCGTGGGCATGACTTCTGCTGTGCAGCGAGTGTCCAGCGGTGCCGCTAAGCACCGGACTCATCCCCAGGCCAACGCTGCCCACGCTGCTGCTGCCGGGCACATTGGTTCCAAGCAATCCGCTCGCCGGACCCCCGGCCATGCCGCCCATACCGCCACCGCCACTGCCCAGCTGGAGGCCGGAGGAGCCCGCTTGGTTGGCGGCCACTGCCACTGCTGCTGCCGCACTATTGTGAGCGGCCGCTGCCACAGCCGCTGCAGCAGCATTGGCGCTCACCGAGGCCGGAAGGATGGGGCTGCAGGGCGAATGGGAGCTGCCAGAGGCACTCGAAGAGGCGGCCAAGTTAACACCCGAGGAGGAGTACAGATCCTGGTTGAACTGGAAGGGTGAAAAAAGGGGATAATTAGCATTGGATTTTATAGAAATAAATCAATAAAAATTGAAATAGAAACTATTTATTTTAAGGATTTCTTTGGATATGAAATTAAAAATCTACAAGTAAAATCTTTATGAAAAATCCTTGAATCCCTTTCCTGGCTGATATCTGAGATGGATACCCTTAACCCCTGATCTATATTTGTGGACTCATAAGTGGATATTCCCGAAAGGTTGGCCAGGGGAGCGTAATGAGTTATGGGAGGCGTTGCAGCAAATTGAAAACGACACAATACCAGAATTTATGTTGATGGGAAATGCGAGTGGAGGCCATTAAATTTACGACCCTTTGGCGCATATTATCACGGACTCAGCCGCCAAGGTTGCACCGCTCCAAATGGGTGGAGATTGTGGGGTTGCCTGGAGAATATATAGCTCCCGAAGACGATAATCACGCCGCAATCTGCCGCTTAGCGGAGTGTCAAACATAATGCGGCGCTGGCGACGATTTACGAGCAACACCTCCGAGGCGGCGGCCATCCCCCTTTTCGCCGTTGCAGTCCCCCTCCTAATGAGGCCCATTAGTGGAGCTGGAAGATAGCCCTAACCCCATGGAAACTGCTGCCGCCATGCCACATTTGCCGCCGAAAAGAAGCTAAATTCTAAATTTAAGTGCAAACTGCCACCGAAGCGAGTCGAAGCGAGGCGAGGCGGGACGACCCCTGCTCCTCCAGTCCATAGGCGCATGCCAATTATTATCGCGTCCAAGGGTTAATAATGGGTTAACCGGGCACGAACCATTTGGAGGAGTGCATCCATTGACAGCAGCCCTGATTTACGAGCGCCAGAGACAACAGCTGGCCTTCTCCTGTTAGTTAGGAGGCCACTTAATTACATAAAAGCGCTGAGTCAGCCCAGAAACTCCTTTGCAAATAGATTCAGATACAAGGAAACAAAAACAAATTGAGATACATCCGGACTGGGATAAGCAGCAGCCGCTGCGGCAGCATCAGATACACTTGCCGCAAAAATGCGACAGATCATGTATCTGCATCTGTCACCGGGCTTAAGCACATAATCAATGCGTTCCGCCTTATCGCCCAACACTATCAGCGACGACAGCCCAAATTGGAGGCGGAGTACCGGAATCCCAGCCTTGCTGGGGAATCGCGTATCGAGGATCGGGGATCGTGGCCAAAGTGCAGTAGCGTAGGCGAAACAATGCGCAGATACAGATACAAAATGCCCAAAAGCATCTGCATTTTTATTTGTACACCGAAAACAATAACATTTAGGGTAACGCTTCTGTAATTTTTTCAGTTAAATGAGCTTTGGATTTGTAATAAATGTTAGCAACAAAAAAATTAATTCATTGCTTAATTATTTATGTACCTTTATAAGATATATAGGATCCAAAATAGGTAAAAAATTCGACAAATTTTTGGGAACAAGATTTTTTTTTAGGTGAATAAATAAAGGCAATTAATTCTTTATATTTTCTAAACCATTAATATATGAATTTTACGAATCAGTCCATACTTCAAATATTTGTGTATATTATATGCATTAGTTATATATGTTATAAATGTATTTAAAGCCCAAAACCAGTTATTCTTCTCCATTAATTTGCACCTTTATTACTCTTAATATATTTATTACATAATGAAAAATGACCTTAGTTCCAATTTAATGTCTTAGGAAGAGCTTATTTACCTTTACCTAACCTGTATTTTATTTTCTTATATTAAAGTCGCTTCAATAATTGAATATTATCTAAATTGTTTGCATAAATACATATTTTTCCATTTACACTTCCATTCAGTAATATCTTGAAAATAATAGTCTTAATGATACCTATATTTATTTATTTATTTGTATACTTTTTGCTTAATTCTAAATTTTGCAAAAGGAAATATAATCAGCCTTAGCTACTGTGGCTTTCGATGTGGCCAATGGTACCTATATAATTATTAATTATATAATGTTAACCTGATTTTGAATCGGTTAACCTAATCTATATAAATCCATAATCAACACGGATTTGTGTCTGAATAAAAGCAGCAAAATATCAAATTGTTTACGCCATGCCAGAGTCTCTTGAGTTTATTACTAATAATTCTATGTTAATGTCTGCTCCCAGCAAAATTTTTCATCAAATGAATACTAACTAAAATTATAAATAAATAATAAATAAACCGATTATAATTTATTTTTAGACCTTAAATTTTTGTACACAATTTACTTTTATTTTTAAGATCAATCTCAAAATTAAACAAAATTAAATAAAGACCAACAAATCCTTTATTAAAAACAATCAAGCAAATAATAAAATATACCCAATAAACCCCTTCAACCTTAATTTTTCCCCAGTGTATTTGTATCTGCTGCAGTGTTATTAGCTGCAGGCGATATGTCGGTTATGCCGAGCAGTCAGACTGCCGATCACACGGCATAAATCACTGGCATCGGCAGACGAACCAGCGACAATTTTTTGGGGCCCTCGACTTTTCCTACTCCAAGTTCCAAGCTCTCCAGGCTTTGGTGTTCCAGCTCCCTGGTTTATCTGCGATCGGTTGACAAAAGGTTCCAAGGATCGGAATCGGTATGGTTATGTTATGGAGCGGGACACAGCCCGATCGGCAAGAACTAATGGCGATACACACAATAAATTAACCGAACGGGGCCCCAAGGTTTTTGTTTGTTTATTTTATTTTTTTCGGCTGGCCAAAGTGTCGAAAGGGCGGACAAAAATTGTGTGTTTTTGGGCCGAAATAAACCGGTCAGCCAGCTGAGGCTGAGGTTGTGGATGAGGATGAGGCTGAGGCTGCTGACTCAATCTGCGATTGGCTCGGCGGCGGAGGAGAAGCTTAAACCGAAACTGAATCCGAAACCCAATACAGGAGGGCTTAGCTTAGCTTTATCGCGGTCCGCCGGTCGGTCCCTCTTTATGGGCATGCAAAAGCATAGAATCAGAATCGTGTCGTATCGGTTACTTACATAAAAGGCCAATTTCGATTTGGTGCCGCGGCCTTGTATAATTGGAACTTGCGACACAAGAATTTCTTTGTGCCCAGCGACAACGGCAACTGGCTGGCTGGCAGGGCCACGGTCAGCCCCTGGCTGTGACTCCGACTTGGACTTGGACTTGGGCTGACCGAACGGATCGTGAGAACTTTTCTGTACTTGTCACAGAAATCACAGCGAAATCTTCGAAATCAATGTTAGCAAAAAGGCGGAGAGAGGCGAAGACAAAAGCCAATATTGAGTCGCGGAATTCCTTGAAATGTTTCCCTTTATTTTCGCCAGCTTCTCCTTTTTTTTTTGGGTGTCCGAAGGACCGCTTCTGCTTTATTGTTTCGGGTTCCCCAAATCGATTTGCGTTCTGCGTGAATTCTTATGATTTGTTAGAAGCGTCTAATTATTCAGTCCCGAGCTGGCCCCAAAAACAAATTGACGATGGAGGAGAAGGCAGTGAGGAGGCTTGGCCTTGGCCACAACCGAAAAGAGAGCCATCAATCAGCCAGGACTGCGAGGGTCCTGGCAAAAAGCATGGCCAGCATGACTCATCATCGTTGCTGCTTTCGCTTCTTAAAGTTGCCCCTCAAAACTTGTTTCCAACAAATGTGTGTCTTTCCTTTGACGAAATCAAAACAATAAAGTAGAGAAGCCGGCAGAAATGGAAACTGAGGATAAAAAATGGCCACAATTGTACTTTTCAGAAGCACTTCCTCTTCCTAAGGGAAACCCTTGGAAACTTGGACAAGTGCCTCTTTGTGTGTTTGCCCGCATAACTCACATTTGAATTTAATATTAAATGTAAGATACTTGCCCATGATTCGCAGAGATAATTGCTTTTTTCATAAATTTAAAAACAAATTTCAGGAACATTTTTGTATATATTATTCCTATATATATTTCTGTATTTATTTCGTTCTATTTTGTTTTGAGTTTAATTAAAGTTGTTGATTTATTTTATAAATTTGCACAAATTTGTGAAAAGCAATTAATTTTTCGCTTTTTTAAATCCATTATTGTGTTCATTTATTAAATTTTTGTGTTAACAAATACATTATTTACTTTTAAGGAATACTTTTTTGCATTGGCTGTCTATTATCTTTAATTTAAACTATTACCTTTAGTCCAAACTCTAAATTTAAAAGAAAACAAAAACTAAACTAAATTAAAATTCGTCAAACGTCTAAAAGTTTGCCACAATTTTTAACAACTAATTTGGAATTAAATATAGTATAGACTCTGCAAAGTTTGGACATTTTTAACACCTTTTTATGTGCATTAGCCACGAAACCCGTGTCGGCGACTTAAGCTAAAAAATGTTTAAGCCACCATTTTTGACATCACAACTTTTGGGATTTGCTTTTTATTAATCGATGGATGAGTTTTGTTGTGATAGTTTTTGTTAGCATAATCCTGGCGATTTTCTTCACAGATAATTTATTCATTTCACCTTAAATAAATGAATATTCTTGATTAAAAATTAGGATCTCATCAAAATAATAATAATACTATTTTTAAGAAACTCGTTTTAAATTTTCAAAAATTGAAACTTTTAAATCCAAAGGAAACTCAAATAATAACATACAAAATTGAAATTGTTGTCCTTTTAGTTAAATAATGTAAATTATCATAAGTCTCTGTGTCTATTTGTTATTTTTCTGCGTTAAAGAATGGTTGTTTTTTTTAAATAAATTTTTTTAATCAAATTTACCATTAATCCATCATAAAAATCAGAAATATCTGTCTTATGGATAGAATCCATGCAATGCAAAATTCCCTAAACATAATTATGAACCCCCTTTGCACACTCTATCTTTTAATTCTCATTTTTCTTAAGAACCATAATCTATTCCTATTAATTAAATATTGGTAAATAAAAACAGATAGTAACTCACCCTCTCATACTGGTAGAACGATCGACTTGGTCCAGCGCGCCCGTACAGATATGGATAGTAGGCACCGTACATAACTTCGGGGCAGGATACTGCCATCGTAATTGCGGTTGCAACGGCAGCTCAGACACACAACCACTCACAACTCGCTGAAGTCACGGATGGATATCACGGATTCGATTCGAAATTCGCGCGCGGGGATTAATCACAGTTTTTGCAGCGACGTTTCCAATTGGAATAGGTAAATTGGTATTGTGTATTGGTATTGTCACTTCAATTCAGGTCGAATTGGATTTGTAATCGATATCGTATCTCGATCTCCTCCGAGCGCAAGCGAGATACAGATACAGATGCAGGGATACGGAGATAGACAGAGGGGGACAGAAAGAGCGAGAGGGAGAGAGAGGCAAAAAGCTGGGAGTAATTATAAAACCGGCTCTTAAAGCGTGTTTTTTCGTAGCTTTTTTTATTTCTCTTGCTGGCTGGCGAAATTCCTGGAATGAAAACTCCGCTCGGCTAATTATATTTACATATTGTAAAACACCATCGCGTTTGTATCAAGAGCTATAATTGCTTTTCGTCTTCTTTTTGTTTACGTTTCTTTGAGTTTTTCGCGGTATTTACGTTTCTTTTTTTGCTTTTCTTTGCTATTTGCAAACTTCTTTCTATGCATTCGCCATTCCCGTTTCTTTTTTTCGCATTGCTCTTTAACTTTCTTCACTTGGTTTTGCTTTGTTCGCTATTGTTGTTGGTGTGCAGGCAGTTGCAATTATCATTTCCACATTGTTGATTGTTGTTTTGTTTTTCTATTTTTTTATGCCATTGCCGCCATTCCCTTTGGCGTTGGAACGTCAATTTCGTTTCCCATCCGCGTTTCCGCCGAAGAATTACAAAGAAGAATTGCCTCCGCCAACTGCAAAAGAAAATTATGGGGAGAAAGAGAGAAAGAAGAGCAGGAGGAGAATTGCATTAACAATTTGTTAATTGTTGCCAAGGAAAACATATATACTTATAAAACACAATAAGACCCATTTTTAGCGTTTTTTGCATGCGTGACCGACCCTAATCCTGGGATTATTATTCGAATCAATAGTATCAAAGCATTTAAAATAGTTCGCATGCAAGCAAACAATGAACACGTCATATTTTATGACGTGGAAAAATTCACAACGTTGAGCTTTCATCTAAAAACATTAATAATAACAAATGCGTGTTCACAAGCGATGTTTAAATACAAAAGTGTCTTGTGGGTTCGTCTCGTGTAGAAGTTTATCGAACCAATAAAACGAAAATTGGGAAAGGAAATTAATTAAAATTAACAATTTGAAAACAAAAATAATACATTTTCCTTTGCCTTTTTAAAACAATTTAGAATTTATTCATACGACGGTAATTTAAGTATTATTTTAATTAATGATTGTAAATACAATACATTTAACGTTCAAAATAAATGAAAAGCCAATTAAGGATATTAAATCACTTTGTAGAGAAACATAAAAAGAAATACAATAATAAAAACAAATTCCTTTTTGAAAATATAAATTAAAAAAACTCAATTATAAGTTTATTTATTAATCATGTTCTAATTTATATGAAAGGCAGATTAATTTTACGTTTCAACGTTTAATTGAATAATATTTAAAAGTAAAGTGTTGAATATTATTTGATCTACATTTGAAATTCACATAAAAATATTTAAAATATATGTAATCTTATGAATTTAAGCCTTTTAATTGTTGTATATTTAATTAATTGTAAATCCCTTAAACTTTGCAATGAGATCAAACGCATATTTAGTAAATCAACTTATTTATAACTTAATTCATCCACAAATTTTCAACTGAATCCATTATTTAACGATTAAGTTACGAAATTATATATTTCGAATGAGTAATCAAATATAATCAGAATTATGATGTAATCAGATAGTAAAGTAAAAATTGTGTTATTAAATTTGAGGAATCTATTTAAAGTCAAGTAATGATTGATATAAAACAATTTACAAGTTTGGCTTGGACCCGACGGGATTTTAATTTGTTTAAAATGTCAAATAACTAAAATAAAAAGCGATAAAAATTTAAATTCAATAACACAAGCTAAGGTAAAGCTCAAATCTTGTTATGTATTCAAGAAATATCCAAATGTTTAATCATAAATCGCCTGTCTCGCATTTGTTATGTTTTCAAGTGCAATTTCTAACAATATAACGAGATAAAACTACACTTTGCTACGTAAATTTTAAATTTTTATTTAATTTTTAAATTAATAAATTTTGAAGGCTGCATTCCCTAATTACTACGATCCAATTAGAATCGTAAAACGTTAAAAACTCGAAAGCATAATCACATCACATAGATTTTGAAATATCCAATTGGAACATAATCTAATCTAATCTAATACAGATTTAAATTCCCAGTCTACATTAGGTTCGTTCCCCTCCATTAATTTCCAAGGCGTGAACTTACCTCTTGAAACTGGAAAGCGTAATCCAATAAGATGACAAGCTTATTATATTATTGTTATTTGTAAATTTTATGTTTAAAGTACACTTTTTGGAACAATCGCAGGTAAAGAGATTCAACAAATTCACAACTCTTTTTGTATATTTTCTGATTCCATTTAAACTGACGTTTGGCTTTGTTTTAGTTTTGCCTTGTTTTCGCCGCAGGCTGTTAATTTGAATAGTAATTGAAACTGAAGCGCTCTGGGAATTCGCACGTGAATATTTGGGATTTCGGAGCAGCTCGTCGTATTTTGATTTTTATTTTTAGACGAGTAGCAAACATTTGATCGGCGCACTCAATGAAAATATTTTCGCTAAATCCACAAAATGCCAAATTCCATAAATTCTTGGCGGCGCGAACGAGATGCGGCGATGGAGCGAGCGAGATGGAGGCGGCGAGGACGACGACGAGAGAGCGGGAGCGAGGGAGAGAGAGCGGCGGCACTTGCAGCATCCGCGGAAATCTCTGCTGTTTTCTTGTCACTGCGTTGGAAAACAAATGAACTGCACTTGCCGCGATCGCTCACCGTGGATTCCGGGGATTTTCTCGCTTTTCACTTCAGCGATTTCAGCTGGCGCGGAAGAACGGAGAATCGGAGAAGCGAGAGAGACACGAGAGCCCGGCTGCTGCTCAATCGGAAGAGAAAAAACCAACTGGCCAAAGGCAGCGGCAAATCCAACTGCAGCGGTCCCAGCAGTGGCAGCGCGGCGGCAGCGACGCCGTGGCAGAGTCGAAAACAAAATGGCAATTTCAAGGCGACCATCTCTCGCTCGCACGCCGCACGAGGGCCGCCGGCCAGAGCGAGACGACCAGTGTGCGGGCTCGGGGCACCGCCCACTTGATTGTGTTATTGCTGTTGTTTCAGTTGTTGCGGCTGCTGTCTCAGGACACATCGGTGTGGTGTGAAAATAAAATGGAGTGCGTCTCAATTGTCTTCAAGTAGACGAGACTCCTACACGGTGAATTTGTGCGCCTGCCTCGGTGTGTGTGCGCGCTTGTGTGAGTTTGATTTTAAAGTTCGACAAACAGATTGAAAGGAATTCGCATTCTCCTTCGCCTTCGGCGTCGTCGTCGTCCTTTTATTCTGCACCGAAAAGTATGCGCCAACTGTGTCAACAGTGTTTGCAGTGCCCCGCAGTTCGTTCCCAACTCGGCAGTCCCCGCCCTCCTTCTTTCCTACAGTTCCTTCCCCGCCACCCCGGGCACCGTGACGTATACGTATTGATAATAATCTGATTGCAAATGAATACAATTTATTGTGCCTGCTCCTTTTCCCGGTTTTATTTTGCTGCTGATGCCCGGCTGACAAGGTGCAGGATGCGGAGCAGCTCTGGCTTTGATTGCTGCCTTCAAGATTACGAGTTCTCGGAAAGAATGACAACAAAAAACACTGGAAAGTCACGCAAATAGAGGACCCCTGGAAAACAGTTCAAGATTAACGGTGTGATGTGTGGGTCGCTTTCGTAAAGTACTTGTAAAATGACAAACTAAAATTAATTAAATGAATAAAAGTTAAAGTAAGCCGCCAAAATATAATCTTAAAGTGTTTCAAAGTCTTGGTTTTTAACTCGTTAAAGGTTTTTCTTTTTATTTTGTTAATAGAAAACTTTAATATGAATTTTTACAGATGTTAGCAAGACCTTATTGAAAAATCAAACTATTACTTACTGAATATAGCCGTTAATTATCAGTAAACTATATTCGAAAGAATATAATTTTGGTCTTTTATTATTTATTTTTTGCAAAACGTCAATGAGTTTCATGAATAAAAAAAATTATTAATTTATATAACTTTTTTTTTAAACGACAATGGAACAACTAAAAAATTCAAATTATTGTCATTGAAGTGCAAAGATATGTACATTGACGTAACTAACTATGTCCAAATATATTGAAAAACAAAATAAACAGAATGAAAGCCAAAAGCAACAAAAAAAAATTGACAAATTAAAGCAAATGATGCCAGCAACATGTTGCGCAACACCCAAATAAAGAGAATTGTTGCTAGGAACATTTTGACCAACATCCATATAAAGAGAATTGTTTCTAGGAACATGCTGAGCAACATCCGTTGGATGTACATATTGTATAGATGTTGCAGATATTCCATATACACAGTAACTTTATTGTCTATTAACCTCCATGTTTATAATCAGATTTTTTAAATTTTCACAGTACCTCTGCACAGAGCTCATTTACTCGATATTAAAATGAAAATGCATTTTAATATACATATGTATGTACCTGGAAGAGTAAAAAATTTTTAAAGCAAACGACCTTGCAACAGATATGAAATTTGGTAGCTACAAACATATATCCTCTTATATCTCAAAGAACTGTTTTTACAGATATGTCTAAACCATCTTGGTAGCGGGTATAAACAATGCAACTCACACCTATTTGTTTATCGTTATTAAAACAGATTATTGTTAAAAACTAATTGAAAAAAATAAAATAAAATTTTGTCTTCCAGAATAAGTCCAAAAGAATCTTCACTATTCCTTAATAATTTTCAGTACATATCGGTATTTGTTTTAAAAGCATTGCTACATAATTTAAAGAATGCTTTATTTATTTATTGTATTCAGCAGAGTTTTGTTGTTTAAGCACACAGTTTTTATCGAGTTTGTAAAATTAATTAAAATCCTCATAAAAACATTAATAGTAAAAATTCAGTCCCAATATCTATGTGCAATTATTCTTTTTTTTTTGTTTCAGCATTTGTTATGGATTATTTTCTAATATTAACTCCAAAGCTCAACTTTTCATTGGTCCACCCTAAAATAAAATCCTATTTAACTTTTAATATATGTTAAGCCAGACAGATTCCAATAAGAACCTTTTAAAGTCCTTCATTCAGTGTTTTCCTGCTCGTTAAATGTGTAGGTAAATAAAAAACCATTGTTAAAGTACAAAACATACGCGCAATTATTTATTTTCTTGCTAATTTGGAAATAAATCTGACCCTATGCAGTCTTCTCTCGTACAGTTTTTCGGTTTTTTCGTTGTTTACAACAACCCGGCGCAGCATGTTAGTCTTGAGAAATGGGGGAGAACACATACGACTACGAAATAAAAAGAAATTGGTGCTTGGAAAGTCACAGGGGAAAGTAAAACCAGTGTTTCATCGAATTTAATTCACATTAAAGTTGTTTGGGTTCGGGTTGATTTAGTTTAAGGCGTTAACCGCTTGGGATCGCGGGGGAACATGGAGGTCTTGCGGATGTTGTCCAATCCCAGATACAGCATCACCACTCGCTCCATGCCGATGCCGCCGCCAGCATGAGGGGGACATCCGTAGCGGAAAGACTCGATGTACGCCGCTATCTTGGAGGTATCTGGAAAAAAAAATGGTAAATATTATTGCAAACGATTATAAGCGCAAGATATGGCTTCTTATCTGCCATTGAATGAGTTTTACAGATAAGATATTCCCTTTAATAGTGCAATCATTGTGTTTTGTTAATTGTACATTTAAAGATAGTGTTCGACTCTAGGCGACCTTAATAATTACTAGTTCGAATGGATACCCAAATCTTAGGAACACTCACCGATGCCATGATGCTTGGCCCGCTCCATTAAGTACTCAGGATCGTGGATACGCTGCGCTCCGGACAGAATCTCCTCGCCACGCATGAACATATCGTAAGAGTTGGAGTACACGGGATTGTTCGGATCGGGCATTGTGTAGAAGGGTCGTATCGCCAGCGGGAACTTGTCCAGGATGTAGAAATCAGTGTCGTACTTGGCCTTGACCAAGCGGCCCAGCAGCTTTTCGTTGGGCGTCGACAAATCCTCCTCATCGCCCGTCTCCACGCCTGCCTCGCGAAGCATAGCCACTCCCTCGGCGAACTGCAGAATCAGCGGAGGTTCCAAGAACTTGAAGGCATCCACCTTGTACTGCTGGCCCACCGACTCGATCTCGCGGGCATACTTGTCGCGCAGTCCCTTAAAAATGGCCGTAAAGGTGTTGCCGATGGTGTGCAGCACCTCGTGGTAATGGTACTTGAAGGCCATCTCCAGATCGAGGCCAACGAACTCGGTCAAGTGGCGATGGGTGTTGGAGTCCTCCGCCCGGAAGACGGCACCTACGGTGTACACCTTGTCAAAGTCGGCGGCAATGGCCATCTGCTTGTACAGCTGCGGCGACTGCGCCAGATAGGCCGAGTCCTTGAAATAGCTCACGGTGAACACATTGGCGCCGCCCTCACTGGCTGCCGATATGATCTTGGGCGTGTGGATCTCTGTGAAGCCCTGCTCGGTGAGAATGTCACGGAAAAGGCGGCACACGCCTGCCTCCAGCCGGAAAATTGCCTGATTCGCCGGCGTCCTTAGATCCAGCACTCGGTTATCCAAGCGCGTGTCCTGGTTCACGCGAATATTCAAGCCATCGACATCATCAGCATTCTCGGGACGCGAGGCGTCCTCGATTTGCAGCGGCAACTGGGGCTTGGCCTGCGAAATCACGAATATCTGTTCGACGCACAGCTCCAGCGACTGCTCCGTGCAGGATTCGATCTTGCTGGACACCGCCACTGGCTTGGCCTGGATATCGATGATGCTCTCCTTGGGAATACTGCAAGGAGTGAGACGCGCTTATTAACAAGTGTATATGGTATCTTTTAATTTCACAATAAAATGTGAAATCGAGTATTTCACATTTTTGAGGTGATATTACAGCATCTCAACGACATTGCACTTACTTGCCAGCAAACTTGACCATCTGCTTGGATATGATGTCGCCCACGGCCAGGATGCACTGCACCGTGCTGCTCTGTTGGCGCAGGATCAGGAAACACTGTTTGCCCTTGGCACGTGATGTATGCACCCTGCCGCGCACCCAAACGAGCCCCACCTTGCCCACCTGGCCGCTCAGCTCATGGACGGGCACAAAGTTGCGTTCGCTGCGCTTGTCCTTGGACTGGATCATCTCCGAGAGACCGTAGCGTCCGGCGGCGTGGTCCTCGGCAGAATCGCCGCCTGCATTCTTGGCCGCAGCCGCCGAGGCGTTCTCAGCCTTCTGCTCGGCTTTCTTTGTGGATTAGAAGAGATAAGGTCGTTATCGCCGGTTCAAAACACGCCACGTCCCCAGATCGGCACTCACCTTGGCGGCCTTGGCCTGCTTCTTGGCTCCCTTCTTGGAGACCTGCTCCCCGTTGGCCACGTTCTCCTTGTCTTCGACCATCTTGGAATGCACGAAATCGGCTGTAAGCGAAGAGAGAGGGAGGGGCGATATAGTTTAGTGGTGTGCCACAAAACCTAGACCGTAAAACCGCACGATAAGCAACAGGATGGAAACTTGCACACGTTGCGTCACGCTGCTATTAATACCCCTCGGCGGATGAAGTGACCCGCTTGCGAATAAGTGGCACTAGCTTCCGGACTGCAGTTCAGTCACCCGATCTCCGCCCACGGCCCCCCCATATGTCCGGGGAATCCGTCCCGGGGACTCGGCCGGGGGCGGTGTAGGTGTTTCTTTGTCTATGTCGCACATAACCTAAACACGCCGCACTTGTGGCGCTGCAGCAATGGCACATCTCACTGTCTCTTATCCTGAATCGTGTTCTATTCCACTAGTGCCTTCGAGGGCACGCGCCTTACCACTTGGATTCTGCCCTTTTTATTCACAAACGAAAATAAATCACGCCGCGAAGTCCACGGAATTCGCGTTGGTGCAGTGTGCCCGACCGGCTTCCCGTGTAAAATGCTAAACTTCAAAAGGAAAGCGGATTTCTCCCTTATCAGCAGCTGGTCACTCATTACCTTCACACTTTCAATTAAAAAGTCGGTCATTTCTTTGTAAGTTTTGTTTTTTGTTTAATGGAGTCTCTAATGATTATTATCATTACTGCGTCATAATGCCGTAAAATAATTTCATTTAAAAAATAAGCTCGATAGCATCTGCGTCAACCGCGCTTTATCGATCACATGTGTGCGCCCTCCCCATCTCTAGTTCGATTTTTCGGAAACAATTAACAAGAAAAACAAAAGCAATTTGTTTGTTTTTGATCGAAAAAGTGCATAATCCAGAGGTAATTATACGCCATAAAAGGTTAATGTGGCTATTGGGGGTGCTGCGGGTCCTGGCAATTACTTTTCAAATGGTGTGCTTCCCCGGTAACTTCGAGAAGCTGGCCAGCCGGAGTGAGTCACCATTTTCGTCGGGTACTTACCGTGCATTACTTGTGTATGTATTATTTACGCGTTTGACTGTCCCCGTGCAGCTGAACCAATTTAATAGTTGCGACTAGATTAAAACGTAAAAGTTAGTGGGGTTGCCGTTGGCTGTGTTGGCATTAAACGTCGCTAGCCGTTTAAAGAGCACTTCCCCACCCACGGACTAAAGCTTGAAAGGCACACGTCATTTTTGCCACAACAAACGAAACTTTTTGCACGATTAAGGAAGCAGTCTTTTTGGATAATGGAAATTGAAATACTCTTTATTCTTGGATTATAGGAAGAAGCTATAGGATACCGAAAATAATTGATTCTTATTGAATCACAATTCCTTCATAAAACATTATGTTTATAAATGACCTTTTAGTTCTATTGAAAATAAAATACAATCGCCTCTTGCTTTTGTGTCAAGTGATAAGGCTCGAAAAATATTTATATTCCCTTGCGATTATTCATTCAAGCTGTAAATCATATCAAACTCGGGCTCAGTGTATAGTAAATATTATATTTTTAATGGGAAACATATATTCTCGTGGGTTTTTCTCTTGATTTCTTTCTAAGAATACTCCTTAAGAAGGGTATACATACATATACACCGAAAGTCGCTGCCATAATGTGTCAAATTGATTGATAATTAAAGTGGCATGCCCCATAAAGAGAGTGAAACTCAACCCAGAGTCATGCATATCCGTTTGCCCACTAATTTAATTAGCCCGGAAAACAAACGCTAATAATTGTGTATTATTTCCACTACTTGCAGGTAAAAATATACATTTAACTTGGTGCAGCACAGCCACAACCAATACCAAAGCGAGAGCAATATGCAAGGTGAGTGCGAAGGGGCTAAGCCGAACTAATGGAACGTTTCTTGGGTCTCTACTCCACAGCGGTGTGTGTCGGCAGTAGAAATCCCCAAAGAGAAAGAGCAAAAGGCTGCGATCGAGATCTGCGATAATGTCCTGGCAAAGTGTTCCCCAGTATCCCCAATACCAAGGTTTATTCACTTGATTTTCTAAGCGAGTTGTTCTGCTTTTCGGTTGGTTTACAAAAATCGCATGCTTTTGTTTGTCCCCGGGGTGTGCTGATTCGTTGAATGCTCCTTCGAGTGCCCTGGATCGCGCCCCTTAACTATGATTCATTATTTCATCGTTACTTTTTCCCCTACACACTTAGCGAGCTCGTAACATGTTCTGTCTTATCATGGTTGAATGTACATATTTGCGGTAGAGTACTCGTGGATGCTGAATGCTTGATAGCTCGACTCGTGAGCGAAGAGCGTCTCATTTAGATTTTATACTTCTCCGTAGCTAGATTGCTCTAGCGGAAATTCTTAAAAATCCCCCAGTATCAGCCTTGAACTACAGCCATATGTCTTATCCCGCAGATCCCAACCAGCAGTACAATTACGGCGGTGGCTATCCGCCTCAAGGTGGCTATGGCGGCGGAGGCTACCCTCCGCAAGGACCACCGCAGGGTTATCCGCCGTACGCTCAAGGAGGCGCCCAGCCCTATCCACAGGGGCCGTATGGCCAGCCCTACGGACAGGGACCGCCACCCGGCGGCTATGCTCCACAGCCGGGCTTCATCCAGCCACCTCCGTCGGCTGGAGGATATGGGGCCTACGACGATCCGGAGAGCCAGCCGAAGAATTTCTCCTTTGACGACCAGAGCATTCGCCGTGGATTCATTCGCAAGGTGTACCTGATTCTGATGGTGAGTGCCGCTTTCAGCTAACTGGGCTTTTTCTTAACCGCTAAATCTAGGTCGCTAAAATTTAATATAAGTTCCATTAAAGCTTTAAGGTTCGTTATTCTTATCTGCCAATTGTGTGAATATAAGAACTTGTTCTTTTTTATATTTTTAAGCTTCATTGTATAGCATTCAAAACCGGATATCTTGAATATTTGCGTCTTATTAACTAGATATGCAAGATTTTTGATTAAAGACCGTTTTTTGTAAGACAATAGTAATGAGTTTATACAAATTCATTGATTTAAAACGAATATGAAACTTTAGCAAAGTGATTTTTATTATGTAGCTACTTAGGATCTTTAAAACCTTTGTTCTTTTCATTACGCCACCTTTAGTAATCCTTTCGCTTTCCCCTTCTTACAGGGTCAACTCCTGGTCACCTTTGGAGCCGTTGCCCTGTTTGTGTTCCACCAGGGCACACAGGACTTTGCCAAGCGCAACATCTGGCTCTTCTGGGTGTCTCTAGGCGTGATGCTCGTGACCATGCTTTGCATGGCCTGCTGCGAAAGTGTGCGCCGCCAGACGCCGACCAACTTTATATTCCTGGGCCTATTCACGGCAGCTCAGTCATTCTTAATGGGAGTCTCGGCCACTAGATATGCTCCAAGCGAGGTGAGTGGGCAGATCTAGATCCTTTTCGAGCTCTTCTTATATATTCCGTTTCCCGACAGGTTCTTTTGGCCGTGGGCATAACGGCGGCGGTTTGCTTGGCCCTAACACTGTTTGCCTGGCAGACCAAGTACGATTTCACCATGATGGGCGGCATCCTTGTCGCCTGCATGGTGGTGTTCCTGATCTTCGGCATCGTGGCCATGTTCATGAAAGGCAAAATCATTACACTGGTGTATGCCTCCATTGGGGCGCTGCTCTTCTCTGTTTACCTGATCTACGACACCCAACTGATGATGGGCGGGGAGCACAAGTACTCGATCAGTCCCGAGGAGTACATCTTTGCGGCGCTTAACCTCTACCTGGACATCATCAACATCTTCATGTACATTCTTACTATAATCGGAGCATCGCGCGACTAAGCTCGCACGATTCCTTCATGTTGTTTACCAGTTTAAGCCGGGTCAAGCTTTAGCCGGAATATGAATATTGTTGTCGCGCGTAATCTCATCGGTATTTACACCTGTTGCCCCCCGAAGTGAAGGCAATCTCTTCAAACTAACGAATTACTCAAACTACTTACGATCTATATCTCTATTTCGCGTTGTGTTTGTCAACTTCCGGTGTTTCCTTCTAGTTCTAACTGTCTGTTAAGGTGAAACGAACTTACTTGCTTTTCGTTATGTATTTTGTATTACTGATTAAGTTGAGGTTTTTGTGTCCAGTGGAAGGTGCTCTTCAAAATTACCAAAAAAAAAAAAAAAAGAAAATGACACTAAAAGAAACATTTAAATTATATGTATACCAAATGATATGCCATTCAGATACACAACACAGCAACCAACAATAAATAGTCACGTATAAACATATATATTTATGTGAGAATATATTGAAAGCAACCTGGCTTGCCGTTGTTATACGAAGAAACGAAGAAAATCTGTCTGTAATCGGCGCGGAATCCCGAATCAAGGACCGAACATTGTAAACCAAGCAGCGACACTGAGTTTAAAGTCACACAATAAAGCGCATCTATTTATTAAAGCCACAGAGCCCAGACATTGTGGGGCTTCTCTCCGCCAGTCCAGTCGGGTTGATTCCAACCAGATGCAACTTTAGTCTGCAGAGGGAGAGCACAGCCGGCGGTTGGATTACTTCAACACCTTTATCGAAAATACCTTTTCGCTTTATCACTGGAAGTCACCGAATCACCGAGTTTAGTTCGTTATCTTCGGCAGTCGCTCCAAGTTACCACAAGAGTTGCGGCGTGTTTTAGTTGTCGGGTTGACCTATTCAGTAGCTCGTGTGAATTCCAGCAGGGCGTAGCCATAAAATGTATCACTACCAGCAAGGCAAGTACAATCAAAGGAGTTTTTTTGCAGAAAAACGCTTTTAGATTAGATATAGCTCCATGGGCCTGGGATATGAGCCTCAGTGCAGTGTGGAGAGCCCTAAAAGAGTTGGGGAAATCTCCATGTATTGGCCCAATTGCATCTGATAAGACAAGGCAGGGAAGAAGGTACTCTCTACACCTCCGTGATTCACTTTACCAACCTATGGGAGCGCGCAATGAACACAGCTGCTTGTGGTGCGGTAATATCAGTTACTCACCCAGGCATATACATACATCAATATCTCTTATCTGGAGCGAGAGTGCGAGTGGTGACTGGTGAGTGGGTCTGTGATAAGAGTGTTGTTGTGGCTAATCTGAAATCGTGGTCGGGCATATGTGAACACCTGGAGAAAGGGTTCGCCATTAAGCTGAACCACTCGCACGTAACCGGCGGCAGAGAGAGCTCTTCTATATTGTTAGTTAGTCACAGCGATTAAGGCCATGAGCAGTGCCAACCATTTCCAGTACGGTTAGTCATGTCATTAACTCCTCTATTTCCTTGATCTGTCCTCCAACCACACAGGCGATGAAACGGGCGCATATACAGATGCGGAGGCGGACAAGAGCTTCGCCTTCGATGACCAGAGCATCCGGAAGGGATTCATTCGGAAGGTCTACCTGATATTGATGGTGAGTGTAAGGAAAGATAGCGCTAAGAATTGGGTTTTTTGGTTAAGTAAAAGTTTATATTCGAGTGTTTAAAAAATACGTATCGATTATGTATTTTACTATCTTTAATTCTTTAATTATTAATTTACATTTCCTATTTTTTAGTGCCAATTGTTGATCACTTTCGGATTCGTTTGTGTATTTACCTTCTCGAAAGCTTCGCAGGAATGGGTGCAGAAGAATCCTGCTCTTTTGTGGATTGCTTTGGTAAGTTTTGAATTATAAACACTTTCCGTTGCCCAACGCTAATTTTTAAATCACATAAATTGGTAGTAAACTACCAATAATTTACACCTTATCCGTTATCAAAAGTTTCCATTATTTATTTGATAAATAGCAGCGATTTATTGGCTATCACAAAGCCTTGCATGATTTTTTCTTTATTGTTATGACACATTGGACATTCCAAAGTTTCTAAACATTTTCTCGATTTTACCTACTAAAATATTCCCTATTTTCCAGGCCGTTCTCATTGTGACCATGATTTGCATGGCCTGCTGCGAGAGCGTGCGCCGGAAGACGCCTCTAAACTTCATCTTCCTGTTCCTGTTCACCCTCGCCGAGTCCTTCCTCCTGGGCATGATCGCCGGCCAGTACGAGGCGGAGGAGGTGCTCATGGCGGTGGGCATTACGGCAGCGGTGGCCCTCGGCCTCACACTGTTCGCTCTGCAGACCAAGTGGGACTTTACCATGTGTGGCGGCGTGCTGGTGGCCTGCCTTGTGGTCTTTATCATCTTCGGAATAATCGCAATCTTCATTCCGGGCAAGGTGTTCGCCCTGCTCTACGCCTCGCTGGGAGCACTGCTCTTCTCCGTTTATCTGGTGTACGACACCCAGCTGATGCTGGGCGGTAACCACAAGTACTCCATCAGCCCCGAGGAGTACATCTTTGCGGCGCTGAACCTCTACCTGGACATCGTCAACATCTTCATGTACATACTGACCATCATCGGGCTGTCCCGCAGTTAGACGTTGTCTCGCCGATCTTCCATAGTTTCCATTGCAGCTTTAGACTTATGTAATTTAATTTTATACCAGTGACCAGTGCCCAGTGCCACCAAGAAATACAGAATGACCAGTAAACCCTCCGCTAAGCTCGAGAGCTCGTTTTGATTTGGGTGTCCAGTTAATAAATGTGAATGAGAGCCGTAATGTTAAGGTGTTTAATCAGGCAGGGCGGGCTTTCAGTTCCTAGACTGCAGCTGGAAGTGGACAAGGAGAATGTGGCCTGTGGGGTGATGGTATCAGTTGTTCACCCATACAACCAATATTGCTTATCTGCAGCGACAAGGCGGCGGCTAATCTGAAATCGTCGGCGACAAAGAGAGCTCTTCTGAGTTCCGTATTTTTAGTTAGCCAAAGTAATTAAGGCCATGAGAAGCGCAAGCTATATCCATATCCCTGATGAGTCCTCCAACCAAACAGGCGATGAAACGGGCGTACATGCAGAGGAGGCGGAGGCAGACAAGGGCATCGCCTTCAATGACCAGAGCAGCCGGAGGGGATTCATTTGGAAGGTCTTCCTGATACTGATGGTGAGTATATTGCTTAGGATCTGTAAGCTTTACTGCTAATATATGATGTCTTCTATCATGATTCAGAATTATTTTTTATTTTCAATGTATCTTAATTAGGTTTCTTGTAATATCTAATATTTAAAAAAGGTTAAAGATATTTTTTGATTTTATTCTTTTCAGTGCCAATTGCTGATTACTTTCGAATGCGTTTGGGAGTTTAGCTTCTCAAAAGCATCGCAGGAATGGGTAAACAAGAATCCAGTACTTTTATGGATTGCTCTGGTAAATGTTTAACTACAAACATCATCATTATTTAAACTCTTGCAGGGTATTATAATTGACTTAAAAGCTTTAATAATTTATTAAATTTTTAAAGCTCCCATTAATTATTTTTTACAAAGGCTACAAAATGCGGGGTTTTATGTTGTGGTAATGACACATCCTTTTGTACTTTCCAGGCCGTTTTCATTGTGACCATGGTTTGCATGGCCCGCTGGGGGGAGAACGTACGCCGGAAGACGCCAATGAATATCATCTTCCTGTTCCTTTTTACACTCGCCGAGTCCCTCTTCCTGGGCACGATTGCAGTTCTGTATGAGACGGCTGAGGTGCTTATAACAGTGGGCATTATGGCAGCGGTGGCCCTCGGGCTCACCCTGTTCGCCCTGCAGACCAAATGGGAGTTTACCATGTGCGGCGTAGTGCGGGTGACCTGCCTCGTGGTCTTTGTCATCTATGGAATAATCGGATTCCTCTATCCGCCCTTTGTGATCACTCTGTTTTATGCCTCATTGGGAGTGATCCTCTTCTCCGTTTATCTGGTGTACGACACCCAGCGGATGATGGACGGCGAGCACAAGTACTCGATCAGCCCCAAGGAGTACATCTTTGCGGCTCTGAACCTCTACCTGGACATCGTCAACATCTTCATGGACAAGCTGGCCCTCATCAAACGCTCCCGCACTTAAAAGTGGTCGCTTGGATCTTATTTAGTTTACATGAAATATAATTTTATATCAGTGTCCAGTGACCAGTGCCCAGTGCCACCTTGACCACCAAGAAATAAAAACCGACTAGCTAACCCTCCGCAGAGCTCGTTTTGATTTGGGTCTGCGATCTGGGATTGGGACGGAATTCGGGGCGCTGCTCAACTAGTTCGAACCTTGTCCACGCCGCGGTGTCCAATTAATTAATGTGCTCGAGAGCCGTAATGTAATTATGTCCAATCAGCCCCTGCCGTGCCGCCAGTTCCTGGACTGCAGCTGGAAGTGGGCAAGGTGATCGCCAGTTGTGCGATTCTCTAACTGGCGGACGGACATGGATTTTGACGAGGTGCTGCGGGAGGTGGGCTCCTTCGGGCTCTATCAGAAGTTTATCATTTGTTCGGTTCTACTGCCAGCGGCCCTGCCCTGCGCCTTCCACGCTTATAGGTGGGTGATTTCCTATTGGATTTTTCTTTATGGTTTTCTAAATGTATTTGGTGAAAAATGATTAAGAGATTGTTTTATAAGAAGACATGAGTTAAGGTGATATAATATCGTTGCCATAACAGAGAGCAACCAAGATCTTTTAAGGTTTTTAATAAACTTAAAATACAACCTCAATAATATTCAGAAAAAAGAAAGGATTCAGCATATTTAAAATAAAATATATATCAATGTCCAGGCTGACTTTATTTAAAAACCCAAATTTTATGCCTCATTTTATATCTTGATGACTATTGTTCGTTGTGGACTTAAAATGAATCATAATTAATTATAACGAGTGTAATTTCTAATAATAATTTGTAAAAATTCCAGCCAGTTATTTATAGCAGCCACACCGCAGCACTGGTGCCGGGTCCCCGAACTGGAGCCCTGGAGCCAGGATTATGCCCAGCTGGTGAAGAACCTCAGCATTCCGCGTAATCGTCAGGGTGGCTTTGCCGAGTGCTCCATGTTTGCGAGGAACTATAGCGACATAGTGCGCTATCTGGAGTATCGTCCGCCCCCGGACTTGATGCGGCAACAGGCCGAGGATCTGCTAAGCCTCCAGCCGGACACGGCGCGTGTGGTGCCCTGTCAGCATGGCTGGCACTACGACAAGTCCATCTACTCCAGTACAGTGGTGCAAGAGGTGAGTTGCCATAATCTTAAATCCAAACGAAAAGTGATGAAACAATTATTCTTGTACTTGCAGTGGAACCTGGTGTGCGACAGCAGTTTCCTAGTCACCCTGGCTCTGGTGGTGTTCGGGGTGGGTGGCCTCTTGGGCAACTATGTCTTCGGATATTTGGTGGATCTGTGGGGCAGGCGGCCCTCCTTCTACGCCTATCTGCTGCTGGAGATCACTGCCTGTGCGACGAGTGCCTTCGCCTGGAACTATTACACCTGGCTGGGCCTGCGGTTTGTGGTGGGTCTGACGGTACCTGCGATCCTGGCCAGTCCCTATGTGCTGGCCATCGAGCTGGTGGGTCCGGAGAGGCGGGTCTTCTGCACCATCGTTTCGAATATCGCCTATTCCCTTGGCTTGGTGGTGTTGGCCGGTGTCATCTATGTTATCCGGGATTGGAGGGAGCTCAGCTTGGCTGTGTCCATGCCCCTGTTGATGCTCTTCTCCTGCTTTTTTCTGCTGCCCGAATCGCCGCGATGGCTTATGGCGGTGGGAAAGACCAGGAGGGCCATGAAAATCCTCAAGGTGATGGCCAGAGTGAATGGCGTTCGCGTAAACCGTGACTTCGTAGAGAGGCTGCAGCGGAAGTTAGCCAGCAGCAGAGCAGCCGAGACGGAGTCAGCGTCTAATGTCCACTACGGCATCCTGGATTTGTTCCGCGGACCCAATATGCGCCGGAAGACCCTCATCATCACGCTTATTTGGTTCGCCAACACCAGTGTCTATGTGGGACTGAGTTACTATGCTCCCGCACTCGGTGGCGACGAGATCTGGAACTTCTTCCTGGCCGGGGCTGTGGAGCTGCCCACGTACCTGCTTCTCTGGCCAGGACTAAGCTACTTTGGCCGCCGCTGGATCCTTTTCATCTCCATGCTCGTGGGTGGAGTGGCCTGCGTGGCCACCTTCCTCTATCCAAGCATCACCCTGCTGCTATACTGTGTGGGAAAGATGGGCATCAGCTCGTCCTTTGTGGTCCTGCCCCTCCTGGCATCGGAACTCTATCCCACAGTGGTGCGGGGACTGGGCATGAGCTTTAGCTCCGTCGTGGCCATGGTGGGACCTATAGTGATTCCTTTGATTAACCATATGGTGGGTGATGCGGAATTAGTCAGGTTTCTTAAGAGTAAATTAGATGATTTCTACATTTTCAGGGTCAGCAAATGCTCGTGCTTCCCCTGATTGTGATGGGCGCTTTGCTGATCCTGGGAGGCTTCGCCAGTCTTCTCCTGCCGGAAACCCGCAACCGGAATCTGCCGCAGACTTTGGACGAGGGCGAGGCGGTGCCGCTAAGCTTTCTTCTCTGCTGCTGCGTGGAAAGCGGGCGAAGGCAAAAGACATCACAGATCCGGATGAATCCCCAGAGAAAACCCATTCAAGAGAAGGGAACTCCGGTGTTGCACCGAGTGGACACTCCAATCTCTAATCGTGCCGCCTGTAAGGTGGTTTGTGGCATATGTAAAAAGGAAATTCGTACGCTCTAGCTAGACCAATTTATTAATTGTTATTTAAAGGTAACAACAACAAATTAAAATGTATTTAAACTTTGTAGTTTTTGTGGCAGGTTATGGTGAGAAAAAGTATTTAAATATAAACAAAGGAAAGATAAAAATATTTAGTATTATGACTAAAATAGTTTATATTTGAAAAGCATTTTAATTTTTGTTTTGTAACTGAATTTTTGAAAATTGCAAGTAACCGTTTTCCAACACTGAAAAGTTATCGATTTATACAAAACATTTGCATTTCATTAAAAATCTGCCATTTCTAAACCTTTTTTCATACAAATTACTTTCCCAAACCACCAACTGATTATGCCTTGGACCAAGTTATGAGCTATTAAAACCAATATCTACTGTATTTAATACAACCATTCCTAGCAAGTTGGCAGTCCTACCGGCAAATTTAAACGGCAGTAAAAAATAAAAAAGAAAAAGTAAATAAATAACCAATACAAATGCAAACATGAATTAAACTGACATGTTTTCCAAGCTCCAATCTTTCATATGCACACCATGAGACCTCGTTACCACAGCAGTGCTGGTGTTTGTGTAGATTTGCATCAGCCTTAATTCGTTTTTATATGGTCCGCTGAACGCTGATAAGACCGAGGTTCGCTAACCGCAATCAGCAAACATGGAAACTTCAAGAAACATTTCTGTTAAACCGCCCCTCCTTGCGTCTCGCCCTAATCAACGAACTGAAAATTGGCAATTTTAAGGTGACTCATTTGGAGAAATATTAAACCAAAACATACCCACACTAGCGAACGCACGAACCAATACACACATGCATATGTATATACATATAGCCGGTTTCAGCCTTTTCACCTTTGCCTTTAGCCAGATTATTATGTTGTTACATATTAGTTTTAAACGACTGCTCCTTGAACCCCGGAAAACACTTGAGGCGGCATCGATTCACCCAGCCCGTTCCACTGGGCCGTGTTCTTTGGTCTTACGCAGCTGCCGAATTTCAATGTCAACAAGTTTTGACTGCCGCGTGCTTTTCGTAACCAGCCCCCTCCCCTTTCCACCTACTGAGCGTTGCCAGGCACACGCACACACACACGTCTGTTATGCAAGAAAAAAACGAAACGAAACGAAACTTAGTAAATGCCCAAAATAAATGAGATAATTATGGAATTGATATATGTTTTTACAGTTCTTTTAATGTATGCATGGTATGATGGCCTAAAAAAATAGTTTACAAATTATAATAAACGTTTTCAACAATTTTGGTATCAATAAATTGAAATAATATTGGCGACTGCACATTGTTTACGTTTCGAACTGTGGAGGCGGAGCGGAGGGGTGTGCGTGTGGGGGTTACAATTGGATTGGAAGTGGAACGGGAATTATATATAGCTAAAAATACATTCCTTCTCTACTGTCCCGTCGGCCTGGCAATGACTTCTTGTGGAGTGTCTGCGTTCCGTCCCCTGATCACCGTTCCTCCTCTGTTCTTCGTCTGCTTCCGTAAAACTGTTTATATTTATAGTTATGTATGAATGAGCGCAGTGTGTGTGAGTGTGTCTGGGAGAAATTATTAGTGCTTTGGGATTCCAATATTGGATTAAGGAAACGTGCTTTAATCGCTTTGGAAAATACATTTTGATCGCTTCCAAACTATGACTATTAGATTAGGTTTGAAGGTTCCCTTAGTACGTTACATTTTATGGTAAGGTATTATGTTTAGGTGTTGCTTCTGTTCAGCGCTCGCTCGGATGCCTTTATTTTGTTTGTTTTTTTTTTCTTTTAGTGTATAGTGTGTAGCATGACCCCCAAAAAGAGGCGGAGGACAGCGAAAGAAAGGTATTTCAGCGACATACCGCGCGCGAGGCCATTGCCGGAGTCGGGCGGCTTTATCCGGTGCGTATGGCATGCGTTGTAGTTTGTCCGGCCGGGCGGTATGCCCTGCATATTCCCCCTCGCTCCTCCGCCTTGCGTGTTTGTATGTGTTCGGTGTTTATGTGTGTATGTGGTGTGATTCCTTCCTCTTAGGCGGAAGCCGCCACCTCGCCGTCAGCAGCAGCAGCAGCAGTCTTCGTGCCGGCAATAGCAACCTCCTCGAAGTTTTCCACCAGATCGGGCACATCGTCGTCAGCGGCATCGGCACCAGCTGCACCGGCTGCGCCGCCGGCGGCGCTCTTATTGGCGATCTCCGTGGCCAGCTTCTTCAGCTGGTTGATGTCCTGGGGCCCCAGTTGCGTGAGGATGCCAGGGACCATCTCGGTGATCGTCTTGTTCTCACCGTGGCCGGTGATGGCGAACGTGTTCGTCGGCAGAGATGCCTGCGCCTTCGGGTTGTTGAAGTGGATGACGGTGCCATCGTTCTTGATGATGTTCACCTCCTCGATGCCGGGGATTGTGTTCACCGACAGCTTCTTCAGCGACGACTGCAGCTTCTTGTCGTCGGTGGCGGGCGTGGAGTGGACAATCTTCTTCTTGCGACGGGGGGTGCCCTTGCCGCCAATGCGCACCTGCGCCTGCAACTTCTTCAGCTTCTCCGGATTCATCTGGGGGACGCCGTCGGCGACAGAAAGCACTTGTTAATCAACGAAAAAATCCACTTTTTCCAGCTACTCACTGTGATTCAATTAAAATTTAGCAAAGAGCCTAGCCCGAAAACACGTGCGACCAGTTGTAGTGAAATGTCAAAAAGAATCCGCCATGATAAAAATGGCAAAAGGCAGTATGTATAAAGTATAGTACTGGTTAGTGGTACTGTTTGCAGTGTTGTATAATGTATAGTATTGGTTAGTGGCTCTGTTCGCCAGTGTTGCATATCGCTAAGAATTAGTGATGCTGAAACATCGATTCATCGGACATCGATGTTTTTGTTGCTATCGATTATATGTATCCACTAGGAGCACAAGCAAACGCTCTCTCAATAACCGGTTGGGAGTTCATGCCCCACTCTCAATTACCGATATGCAATTCATGCCCACCTTCCTTTTACTGATTGTGATTTCATGTACATGGAATAGAGGTGGAAGTAATAGAAGAGGGGGGTATGTTAATTTGCAGCAAAACGGGGCGTTTTTTTTTTAATTCATTGCAGCGGAACGGCTAAAATTAGCTTAAAAATTTAAATGCCAGATAATAAAACAATATTTGAGGAATTATTAAAACATATGTTCCTTAAAAATAATGTAGAGGTATAGGAGCTATGAGAAATCTGCCGAGTCTCCTTTGGTTTGAATTATGCATCCTAACTGCCACTAGAATCAGAGAAATATAATGCATTCTTTAAAGCATAAGTGTCTTAAGGTACTAAAATGACGGTTATTTTAGTTTAATGTTTTCTGAGAGTTTAGTGATGCTGAAAACTTCGATGTTTTTTAGCGATGTTTTTGGATAAAAAAAGTTGCAATTTAAGTTGACATTTCGGAACCCTTAGTTTTAATTAATTAATTTTTAATAATTGAAATGTAATTTCTCGTTTTAGATTGGCGGTAATTTTTTGTTTACTTTTTCGATAGTGGTGGCAGAATATGAGACTTCACTTCAGCGCAGGGTTGTCCGCGAACATCGATATCAGCTATATGAAAAGTATCGGCCTTCTCTAGCTTCGGGCGCGACTTTTGTTTAATAAATTAATCAAATTTAATCAATGAAACTATTTAAATGACTTCGAGACAGCTTCATTCCAGAGTTTTCGGACCGTGCGGCTTTGAAGATCACACAATGGCGGAGATTTCCGGTCCCCCAGCAAGTGGGAAGAGCTTGGTTCTCCAGCAACTAATTGCGCATTGTCTGGTGCCCTACAGATTTGGCGGGCGGCAATGGAGCGTTTATTTGATCAGCCTGAGCCACAAAATTACCCGGGAATCCTTGGCGAAGGTCGTGCGCGCAGAGCTGCAGGCATTTTCGGGAGAGGGTGAGCCGCCAGCCGAGGAGGAGCTGACCGAGATCGCCAGAGAGTGCGTCGGTCGGGTCAGTTTCATGAAGTGCTTTACCACCGCGGATGTGAAGTATACGTTGGCCAATATCCCGAACGAGACCATGAGAGACCCCAGCGTGGAGCTGGTAGCCATGGACACGCTTAGCGAGTTCTACTGGCTGGATGCAGCGGACAGGCAACAGAACCTGACCAAGTATAGGCACTACCGCCAGTGCCAGATGCATCTAAACAGGATCTGCCAGGAAGCGCTCGTGTGTGGCATGTACACGGTGGATTTCAGCTTTGTCGAGACCAGATACAATGAGAAAATCGCGGGAGCTAAAATAGATTACAGCCTTAAGATGAGCAAACCTCGGGGGGAGCTAGCTTTGAATAGAATGCCAGTGTCATTTATTAATGGTGTATTAGAAATAAGCCAGTGAAGTGGATAGATTTAAGCCTGAAAGCAACGCTGGCGTTAAAACTTACTTAAGTGCTATGATTAAATTCAGTTCCGTAAAGTAGAAACAAGAAATTAATTATAAGATTGCTGTTATTCAATGAAATTTAACATTTATAGGGCCTTGAAATAAAAAAGGCATTTAAGAAATACTTATTTGTTATTATTACATGTATTCTATTTCATTTTAGCTTACAACAAATAATATGAATAATACTTTTACTTTAAATTAGAATATTTGTTAAAAAATATAAATAGTAAAATGGATACAAATTTCCCGTATATTGGATTTGGTTTTTTAAAGCCATTGAAACTCGTTCTTGTAAAGATAATCCTAATTATTTACATGAATATTAATCAAAGCAACTTACCTGCTTTCGCCAGAATAATCAAACATAGCGATTATTGCTTTAAATTTTTAAAATTTTATTTTATTGTGTATAATAAATATATATTTATATGTAAAGTAATATTAGCTTTCGACTTTTTATTATACATAATGTAGGCTACATCGAGTTTGCTTAATGCTTACATTTTCGCTTCGTTATGTTTTAGACCTTAGGCGTAATGTATGTATATCTTACAGAAGTGCAACTTACTTTCGCTCGTTTGTTGTGTCTTAAATTACATATTTATATATATTGTTTGAATCATTGTCTTCCATCGGTTCGAGTTATACGCTAGGCTTAACCTAGCTTCGCTTAGCCTAGTGTGTTGTTGGGTCGTGTTGGGTTCTTGGCTCTGCAAGTCTCGTTTAAAAAAATACTTGTTCCTAAAGTATAGGGCCTACAACTTAGAGTAATGTTAGGTCAGTGCGCTATGCTTGAATTCCTATTTGTAAGTGAATGGCATAACAAAATTGCGGATACAAAATATATAATATTTATGTAAAGAATATACAACACATTA
>VNJN01001818.1:0-131288 GCA_008042485.1 Drosophila mayri | reverse complement strand
ATGTCCTTCAGGCCAAGACAGAAGGATAAAGTCCTGCCAAAAATGGCGGATATACCTTCTATTAGCTGCCAGACACTTTGTTTAACATAAAACAAGACAAAAAAGAGGGAAATGTGCATTTTATTTAAACATTTCTCTTAGCACACCTATTATTATGACCAGCCAAAAGGGGGGGGTTTTAAGGATTTATTTAATTTACTTAGAAATTAAGAATTTTTTGAAATATTTTTTGCCTTTGGTTTAAAGGCAATTAATATACGTTCTCAAAAAGCTTTGATTTTTTGAGATTGGAGAAAAGATGGCTTAGATATAAGAAGTTAAAAATTGAAAAAAAAACACACCTATTATTTTGTCCATGAGTGTATATACATCCCAAACCATCGATTGATCGCTTTTTATTGGCCAAAGTTCAAGTACAAGTACAAGGCATTCCTCATTTCTTTTTTGTTTTTTGTTTTTTTTTACGATCCTTAGACAAATATACCAAATTTCGAACGAAAATATTCCATTCTCGACCAGAATCTGACCCCATATTTCTTTCTTCCCCCTCTCTCTCTCTTCCTGTCTCTTCTGCTGCCGCCCTTTCTTCCGCCAAACTCCTTCAGATTCATATCGGCGAGAACTGTCAACCGAGTGGCCAACAAGCGGCAACCCATCACGCCCCTGAACAGCATCGCCAGCTCCAATGATGGCCAGGTGCAGCTAGAGATTGTCTCACAGCCGGAGCAACAGCATCGGGCCAGGTATCAAACGGAGGGTAGCCGTGGTGCTGTCAAGGATCGCAGTGGCAATGGTTTTCCCATTGTTCGGCTGACTGGTTACGACAAGAACGCCGTCCTACAGGTTTTCATCGGCACAGATATAGGCCGTGTGGCGCCGCATATGTTCTATCAGGCATGCAAGGTCGCTGGCAAGAATTCGACGCAATGCAATGAAAAGAAAGTGGATGGGACCATGGTCATCGAGATTGATTTTAAGCCGGAGACGGAAATGACCATTACCTGCGATTGCGTTGGCATACTAAAGGTGGTTTTTTTTTTTAATATAAATAAAAACATCATTAAAAACACATTTATAACTTTAGGAACGCAATGTCGATGTGGAGCATCGTTTCCCGGAGCATCTGGCCCAGAAGAACAAGAAGAAGTCAACACGCTGCCGTATGGTATTTCGCACTCAATTAACCCGCGACGATGGCACCACCGAGACCCTTCAGGTCTGCTCGAATCCCATCATCTGCAGTGAGTAATTCAATTAATTAATAAATATTTGAAAAAATATATTAATAACTTTATTTTTCGTTATTAGCCCAACCCCCTGGCGTTCCGGAGATTTGCAAAAAGTCGCTTAACTCATGTCCTGTGGATGGCGGCCTAGAGCTGTTCATTATTGGCAAGAACTTTTTAAAGGACACACATGTGGTGTTCCAGGAAACCTATGACAGTGTTAATGGCGATGATCCAGCCACCGAAATTGCGGTGCGTCAGCAGTTAATCGGCGGAACTGCCGCCCTTTGGGAGCAGAGCGTCCTGCCAGATAAGGAGTATCTTCATCAGGTAATTATTGTTATCATAACAAGATAAGTCAGAGCTTGCAAAGGGAGTCTCATTTGAGTATCCTTTTAAGAACAGTCAAAAGATACACAATTTGTTATTAAAAGCGCGTAAAAATTATTGAGAATAATCCACAATTAATGGCTACTTGTGAGCTCTGTTTCTTTGGCAATGAAATTTCATTAATTAACCATCTTACTAATTATATTACTATATTTACTCCTTTGCAGACCCATTTGATATGCACAGTGCCGCCGTATCTGCATCAGAACATAATGAAGCCCGTCCAAGTTCAGGTCTCGATCGTTTCCAGCGGCAAGAAGAGCGAACCGCACACGTTTACCTACACGCCCAAGGGACAGTACACGACGTTGGCGGCTGCCAGCACGTTAAGTAACACAATCCATGCCCAAGGTATCTATTTGTTGACTAAGTGTTGTCCGTCCACCTAGAACCAAACCGAAACCAAAACCAAAATCTATATCGAAACCAATCCAACCGATCAAACTCCCAGTCGGGGAGATATATATCGGCAATCGCGTAGCACCCATATTTAGTTATATATCGAAAAGAGAAAAAAAAAACAAAAACACGGATAGTAATCTTTGTAGGTGAGGTAGTCTAGTCATTTTTTTAGGCAGTTCTTTTAGGTTTATTTAATGAAATGAAATTTATAGTGGCTAAACGAATACTTACGTTGCCATATTTTTTATTTATTATTTTTTAAATGCCAACAGCAATATATGTGGTGTTATTATTATTATTTATTTACATTTTTTTGTTCGTGTAGGCTCAGAAAACATTCCCTTTTTATGGATAGAAAATATATATAACTAAATCATATCGTTTCATGCGTTATTCTTTGGCTCTTCCTAACCTTTCTTCTCGTCTTTCTTTCTTTATATACATATATGTTTATTTTAACTCTCCCTCCCTGCTATCTTTACTTAGCGTTTTTACATTTATTATATTATAAATATATATTTAACAATTAGCAAGTCTGTCTTTCTTACTGAACAAAGAAAGGTGAATGAAATTGTTTTGCTAAAAGTGTTTTTAACCTCCAAGAAAAACAAAATTAAGTGAAAGGAAATTTAAATAAATTGAAAAAGCTGTTTACTTGCTAAAAGTTTAAGCTAAGATCCTTATTTAATATTTGTTCTTTTTTTTATAATTATTTTTAGAGGTAAAGCTAAAGATCTAAAATCATTATTAGTTTCCCCCATTTCATTTGCCTGCTAAAAATTACCAAAGATCGAATTAATTTCATTTTTATGCTCATATGGATTTTCAGTACTAAACGAATGATCTTTCATATATAAAAACACTACATCTTTGGCCTGCCTTCCTCTCCCCTTCATTACTTTCTCTCTTTATCCGTACGAATAACGCATGAAACTGGTTTCAATATCTTAAAAATAAAAAAAATATATAATAATAAAGCCTTAAATATATTTAAGTAGGAAAACGCAACAAAAGAAGCGATCAACTAAATCAAAAATATATAACATTAAAAACATAACTTAATTTATAAGCAAAACAACAAATAAGGAAATGATAAATCATAAAAAGCCTTAAATTAATATTAAAATAACTATTAAATAATTGACATATAAGGCGAATGTTTGGAGATATAATTCCTCCAAAACCAATCTTACACCCGCCCCCCCCCCTTATCTGTCTCTCCACGCTCGCTTGATCTCTGCAACGAGGAAAGGAGCGGAAGCGGAACCGGAAACTGATCGAAACAACTCTGCTGCATGAATGAACTTGAACTTTGATTCTTTGCGATGATACATATATTTGATAACTGATCCATATTGGATGCGATTCCAAGGATTCGTAATATATATCCCATTATCTGTTTAGAACTTAGATCTCTCTTTCTGGGTTGATGATTATTGTGCCGTAGATTTTCTCGCCATTTCCGGCTACACTTTTCTTCTGGCTTAATTTATTTGCGTGTTTGTGTTTTCAGTGGGTGTGCGTTTGTGTATGTTTGCTGTGCGTGTGTGTGTGTATGAGTGTGCTGAGTGTATGTCTGCCCAGTGTGTCTGTGTGTGGGCTTTGAATGAAATGCAGAGTTTTCTTGATCAAGTTTGTCCTCAAAAAAGAAAATGTATTACCCAAAAAGGAAAACTCAACCACAAAATAAAAGCCGACACAAGATGAAAAATCAGCAGCAGCAACAGAAGCACAAGAAGAAATCAGGAGGATTCGAGAAGACAGAACCACAAAAGGCAGATCAGGATTATCTTTAACAAAAAAAAAAGAAATCAAAAAACTCCTTCCCTTCACCAAACCTTAAAAAAAAAAACAACTTCCGACAAAAAATATGCATATATATATTTTTACTTTATATTCTTCCTCCTTCCCCTTTCTCTTAGCAATTTAGGTGCTCAAACTAACTTTATATAGTCAAATATGTAACCAATTTTGAGTGCTATAAAATGCAAGGCCAAAATTACAATCCAAATTAAGTCCATATAAAAAGTATATAGACAACGACATATCCTGTATCTCTCTCTTTATATATACATATATATATATATATAGTATATTATATATACATATATATATTATAATAAATATAGCAAAGAGGCAAACGAAATGAAAGGCCACAAAAAATAAAATGAAAGCTTGCCGGGAAAGCAACGCACGCCATGGAATTGTGAAAGCGATGAGAGATCGATTGCGGCAATATTAAGAAATCGCATTAATCGAAGCGATCAAAAAGTGACTGCAATAGACAACAAAAATACATACATCCACACACACTCGTCACGTCACACAGAAAAATAAAAATAAAAAAATAAAGAACACGAAATATACAAAATGATAATACCATGGCACCGATCGATACCCCACCGAGGAGACCCGACCCCTTCGGAATAGATGACCTGACCGGCGACGGACTCGAATCTTCCTCATCAGCATCTCCTCAACATCTCCTCTGCTCATCTCTAGCCATCAGCTCTACGTTCAGCATCAAGGATACGTTTTAGGGTACTGGTTAAAACAAAAAAAAAAAAAAAATACAAAAAAAGTACAAACATTTTTTTTAGAGAACAAAAACTGAACTGAAAATTAATTTTACCAATTGACCAAACGTACAAATTCTTTTTTGCCATTTCGTACTCAATTTTTCTCTATATATGTCTTTTAATTAATACCCCACACACACACTCCACACACCAACACACACTTACCATTACTATTAACTATTAGGGGAAACCCATTTCACAACCATATAACCTTAGAGCATTATCGTTAAGCATCCTCTATATATACATACATATACGGGTTATATTTGCAAGCTAACACTATATAAATATTTTCTTTTTGGGAGATTTTATAGTCTGCTTTAGAGCCAAGGTTTGGAATTTTTTTGGGTATTCAATTTGAAAAATCAAATAAATGCCTCTCCAGGCTCTATAGTTCTTATCAACTCATTGGTATTTAATACTAATTTATGTGAATTCAGTCATGTTTCATTTAGCAAAACCCTACTTTCATTTTGTAGAAAATTAAAACAATTATTCTCAAATCACAAACATTTCTTTTTAAATTCAATTTCAATACTAATCACTTCAGATCACGTATAGAGTTTTTTTACTTCTATAATGGAGACCAAAGAACATGTAGGACCATCCGGATGGAAATCTAGCTATTACTTTGACAGTGAAATAAACAATTATCCAACAACGCGGACATTGCGGGAACTTGTTCTGAAAGATAATAATATAAATAAGAGGTGGTAGTGATGGGACTCGTCTAGAACGAGTGGAATTTAAAGCATCGCTCGACTTCAGAGCCTCAACATTACGCCTAAAGAACGACAACAGCTTTAGATCAATGCGATCCCGCTTTTAGGAGATTTAGGAGAATTGAATTTTATGTATTTTCGTCTCCTGGTAGAACCTGACAAACTACTAATCCATAAATTCTTGGTATATACATACATATATATAGCTATTAAGTACAACAACTAGACGTAATTATATAAGATCGTAGTTTTAAGAGTGCATAGCTTGGAGGTATGATGTGGTGTATGAATGGATATGAGTGTTGTTTGCAGCATTTGGTGAATAATGATTGATTCTGGCATTTTTAAATAGTTTCTTTCAAATGATTATGTTGAATTGTTGTCAGTGAATAATTGCTGAATGATGATTGGTGGCCTTTAAGTGTGTTGAATGGGTTTTTTGAATTTAAAAAGTGAGATGATGATGACTTGTTGCTTCTGTAATTGAGTGAATGTTTGCGATTTATTTGATTGTTTAGTCGGGCCAAAATCAAATCGTTTTTTTTAATATATATAAATTATTATAAAATGATTTTGTCAGCTTTTGGTGTGGTTTGTTTTAAGCCTCTTAATTATTCTGTGTGTTAAAAAAAAAAAACTATATATTTTAAATGCTCGTAGCTCCCTCTAAGCTCTTAGTGTTGTTTTCCTCAGGTCCCTCATTTGCTGAATGAATTATATATTGATGAAAGGATGAACGAATGAGTCCATGAAATAAACCAAGCATAAGCTATACCTAAGCAATAAACATAATTTAGATGATAACTAGACTTAATTTAGGCATTAATTAATTAATTAGTTGTAGTGACCGAACCCCTACCCCATAGTCCGAAGGAGATGGCAGATCCAACGAATTCGAATGCTCTTCTTGCTCTCAATAGTTTAAGTTTGTTGTTTTATTTATATATATTTTTTTTTTATAATTTATTTCTTAGTTTGTGAGCTGTAGTAGTAATTTCCCCCGACAGAGGGGAAGCAGCAGGAGAAGAGCACTCGGACTTTGACGGATCTCTCTCCATCGGAACTCTTGTTCTTAGAAACCTGGAACCTAAACCTAGGACTAAGCGCTTTCCCCCCAGCCCCCTGACTGTTTTTTACATATCCTCTTTATTTTTTTTTTTTCTTATGATTTCTTATTGATTGATGATTGATGATGTTGATTGATGACGATAGCTTGACATGCCACCAAAATGTGATTACTAAGAGGCTTCTCTTCCATATCTATTGTTGTTCCTTCTTGTAGATGTGAGCAGTTTCATGGACACCACAGCAGCGCCCAGTGGCGGCACCAGTGGCTCCAGTGGCTGGACTAGCTCAGGCGGAGCTAACAATTCTTCGGCAGCTACTCCAGGCTCATCTTCGGTGCCCGCGGATGGCAATGTGGAGGCCAAGCATGAGATCGATTCCGGTATGATGCCGCCACCGATAACCACACAGATACCGATGGGCGTTCGCCGCTCATCGCTACCCAGTGCCACGCCCATGATCACCGATCAGCAGCAGCAGCAGCTGGTCCATTTAAGCGCCGTGGCGAGTGCCGAGGCTTTGAAGACGGAACTCCTGGACGATAGCAGTTCGCACAGTCCCCTTACCGGTGAATCAACGCCGGATAGCCCCAATGCGGCCATGCAGTATCATCATCGTTTCGTTTCACGGAAGCCTAGCCTGGACACCATCATGTACGATCAATCCAATAGCTTGCCCGGTTTCCCAGCTGTTGTAGCACCGGCAACAGCCGCCGCTGTGGCAGCAGCCGTCGATATAGATCCCGCTGCCGTTGCTGTGGCTGTTGAAATGGCCGTTAAGAATGAGATTGTGAAGCATGTGGTCCAGCAGCATCAGCAGTTGCAGGAGCAAATGCAGGAGCAGCAGCAGCAGTTGCAAGAGCAGCAACAGCAGCAGCAGCAACAACAACAACAGCAGCCCCAGCAACAACAACAGGCGCAACAGGTGCAACAGCAGGTGCACAAGTTCATAGATGAACTAACCAAATCCACATCAGTGGTCAGCAGCAATGGAACGACTGAGCCTGCCTTGTTTACCACCTCGGCGGTGATTGATCACGCCCTGACCGACATATTGCAGGCCAAGGTGGGCATTGCGACAGCACCACCACCGCCCACGCATACCGTCGTCTTGGAACGTAGCCTGTCCTCGCTCAGCTCGACCAACTCAAGCAGCAGCTCCCTCAGCGGCAGCGAGAGCTCGCCGAATAGCTCTCCCTTGACGCAGGATATTATACTCAATTCGGAACCGGCGGCCGCTTTGGCCGGAGCTGCTGGCCTGCAAGCCGCCCCTGTGGACGTGACCGGCGGTGGCCTATCCACTGATATCATCATGAATCCCGCCGTCTCTCCCTCAACAATTCTATGCTCGGCAAATGGTGCCGCCACGGCGGTGGTGCCCAATATTCTGGCACCGCATCAAGTGACCATGGCCAATTCTATATTGAATGACATTGCAATGCAGCCGGAACCGACGCAACAGGACGCTGCAGTGGCCGCCTTGGCCCTAAGCAACATTATGATGAGTCCACCGACAGCGGCAGCAGTGGTGGGCGGTGTTAATGTTGTCGACGCTCTGCCACCGATGCCGCCTGCTGTTATGCAACCAGAGGTGGCAGCCACTGCCACATCGACGGCTGTCAGTAATATGATTCTCAAGGCGGCGGCTGACTTTATTACCACCCAGGAACAGGAGCAGGAGCAGCAGCATCATTACCATCGCCATCACTCGCATTCGCATTCCCATTCACCCCAGGCAGGTGTCGCTGTCACAGTGAATTCCAATCCCGCAGAGGTGAATCTGCTGTTGTCCAATCATTCGGCGACACCAGAGACAGCGGCTGCCGCTGCCGCCGCCGTTGCCGTGGAGGCGGCCAATTTCCAGTCGCTAAATCACAGTCATCATGCCCAGCATCATGGCCATCATCATGGACATGGCCATGGTCATGGACACGGTCATAGTCACCATGTAACCGGACACCATCATGGCCATCATTTGCCGGTGGTTGTGCCGCCGACACCACAAGAATCTCTGATCGTTGCTCTGGCCAGCGAGAATGCGTTGCAAAAATCGGTGGCCACCGCAGCTGTGACCACCAATGGAGCGGTGATGACACAACAAGCATCGGCTCCCAGCACAGCCGGTAGCATTATACTCCCGGCGGCCGTCGGAGCAGTGGCTGCAGCGGCGGCGGTGGCGGTGCAACCGCAGCCACCCATACCGCAGGAGCTGACCACGATGTCGGATCAGGATCTAATCAGCTACATAAATCCGAGCACCTTTGATCAGAGTGAGTTTCTGTTTGTAATGAAATAAATTCAAATATAATAACTTAAATTTGTCTCTTGTCTCATTTTCAGTTTAAAAAGATCAACAAATTAAACTACGTGGACACGTTTATCAATTTTTTTTTTTCTTAACTATAACAATAAATGTTAATTCTACACACAGGCTTAGAATTAAGTATATGCGATATATATTTAGCTATAGAAACAGACCTTTTGATGGATTAACTAACGGTTTCAATGTGGACCAACTCTTTGACCAAGTTAAAAATTGAGTAAAATTGGACAACAAAAAATGAATAGGAAGGATAGGATAAAATAGTTACCGATATATAAATATATAATTATTTTTATTATTTTTTTTCCTATTTAATAATGATTTTGAATGAAATAATCAAAAATTATCTCAAGAGGTTACAGAAAAACAAAAGATAACGACTGCCATATACATTACCTTTGAAACAATACCCGAAACAAAAAAAAAACAAAACAAAGCATAAATTAAACAAAAAGAATGAAAAGGCAAACTGAAAATAAGAAGAAACTAAAAATGAGTTGAAGAACGCGTTTTGTTTGTTTGTTTTTAAGGAGCTGAAAAGCCTACATTTTTAATAATAAAGTCTGATTTGTAAATTTCATTTTTTTTTTTTTTGTTTGAGAATTTAAGTTATGTATATTTTATAATTATTGCCTTAACACACATCATATTTTTGGCACTAAAATTAGGATAATTGTAATTTTTTTTGGGAAAATTAAATTTATAAAAAAAAAACACGAAAAGAAATTAATTATATACAGTTAATAATTTATAAAAAACAAAAATATATATATTACTACGTGTAGCCTACGAATATAATGAATATGCAAGAAATTCCAAAAGACTTTTGTTGATTTAAAGAAAATATGCAATTATTATTTTTTGTTTTATGGTTTAAACCTAGTTCTTTGTTTTAAATTATAATTGAAGAATAGGGGAGAACAACACATACACAAACAAAACACAAATAAAGAAAAAACTAATGTTTTTACTACAACTATTACTATTACTGTAACTATTATTTTTACTATTACCATTACAATTACGTAAATATAAATCGCTATTATTATGAATACCCCTTAATGTTGATGATAGTTGTTACATGTAAGCCCAGAGATATCGGAATAATCCTAAACTACAAGATATATAATATATATATATATGAAATTAAGAAGCCACGAAAAAAACTGCAACTGAAGCAGAACAAACCGATTTAATTGTAGCAGTTAGTACATACATACATACATATATTAATAATTATAGTGACTCCACAGACAGGCCCCCACAAATAATTATTGAAGAGCAAGATCGATTGAAGAAATCTGCATTTGTTGTAATAATAATATTATAGCCACTATTTACCGCCTATTTATAAACATTTTTACAATTACAAAACACACACCAATTCCAACCACGAATTTCGCCCACTCCCAAGAATAAAAAAGAACTAAAACTGAAAACACGAGAACCAACAAACAAAGAATGCAACAGGCTGCTACAATTATATATAACTAATATATACACTATATACATATATAAATGTTTTGTTTTTTTTTTTTAATTTTTTTGTATTAACGTAAAGCTTGATAAATATTGAACAATTTGATTGACATACGTAAAAAGTCTAGATTGATATTTGTGCGAGACGTTGATAAAATGTGTTAAACAATCTCAGAGATTGCATATTCCTCATTAAATTTTAAATGTTATGGTGTTACGAGATAGAAAGTACAAGTACGAGTATCGAGTAATGAATAACGATCGAACGAGTTGCGAGTTACTGGGCTACGAGTCATCGAAAGAAAGCGGGATAGCGAGTAGTAGGTGCATGTGAGACGCAGAAGGAGAGAGATGCGGAGAGCCAGCGCTTAAGAATATAGTGTTAATGTTAAATGTTATACACTTTATACATAAATAATTTATGCTATATATATACACATATATATATACACCCATATACATATATCTATAACTTTACAATGAATAAAATGAATGTATTTTTGATGTTCTTATTGCCCAAAGTGCAGAAGCTGATGAAAACCGAGAAAAGAAAAACTATTTAAAACAAACGAAACAGGAATATGTGAAGTTAAGGAGAGGCACCTGTAACTGTAAAATGTATCTGTACTGTACTGTAGCTGACACATGCATACGTATCAATTGACATTGTGAAACATTTTGATCTACATATTTGTACATCAACTTTACACTGAAACCAATTAGTTGTTGCTTTGTGCCCCCTCTCTACCCCGTCGTCTGAATTCTGCTCGTGTTATCTCTTTTTATGTGAATAAAAAATTGGAAAAATCTTTGAAAAAGAAATAAAACTGTTGTCATTATTCAAACAAAACAAATGGTGCCCGGATTTGGAAAAACATCGATGCTTCTCTAAAATTCAGAGAGAAAAATTTTATTTCAATATGTTTATTTATGTTTTATCGCTTTTATCCATATCTCATTAAATTTAATTTTTTAAAAACACAATTATTTGTAAACAATTTTCATTAATACTTAAGCACTAAGGCCTATAGTATGTACATTTGTTGCCTAGAGTGTATATTCCTATTTCCTTAGATGAACACAATAGCCTCCTCTCCTCTAAGATAATTATTTCTTAACCTGAACCTGAGCTGGCGGTTTGTAAAAGCAATGATTAAAACTCGTTAAAACAATAATGATTATTATTATTAATATATTTTGCTGACAATTAATAATTATAAAATAAAAATAATTGATCGATTAAATATGTATAAATGTATAATTATTAATAGTCAGCAAAATATATTAAAATCAAGAAATAATTTTGTTAAGATTAATTTTTATCTCGTTAGTGTAGGTGGTATGGCGCCCTGGCCGCGTCATCTATCCATTTTCTTAGCAGATCGCCTGGCTGGATGGTTTGCTGGTGGTGTTGATGATTGTGGTGATGCTGCTGCAGTCCAGGTGACCGGCAATCGCTGGCCGCGGGTACCGGCACCGTGCAATTATAATCTCGTAACGTAAATGCTGTTGCTGGTCCCGGGTAGGACTCTGGCCTGGGATGCGACTCAAAGCCAGATGATTGTGACGAGGTGCGTGACAGTTGCTGTGAACACTGCTGCAGCTTATCCTCGTAGACATCGTCTTGGTGTTGACGCATTACACTGGCAGTGCGCATATCCTGGTTCATGCTTTGATTGGCCACCAGCCAGGCATTGACATCACCACTCAGGCCGGTAGTACTTCTGCCGCTCATTAAGCCAGAAGGCAATCGCGATGGCATCAGCAGGCTTTGCGTTGACCGCGCATAATCCCGTTGCCCGTTGGCGGCCAGAGGAGCCCGATTCCACTGTTGCATCATCATTTGCTGTTGATGCTGGCGTTGCTGCTGATGTTGGTGCTGATCTTGCTCCTGCTGCCGCTGTTTGTGCTGGAACACTGTGGATGGGGACACTGTGGATGCCGCTCCTGCACCACGCCACATCTGTTGCTGATGCTGATTCGAGAGGTTCAGTGAATCCAGGGAGAGCACCGATGAGGCAGGCGGCACCACAACATGCCTTCTCTGCGAAATGGACGGAGCTGTGGATTGGTAGACTGTAGGGGTGCGCAGGCCGTGAGATAGATTGCTGCAGTCACTCAACTGCTGGCTGAGCATGCTCAGCGTCTCCTCATCGCTGATACATTCGTCCGCACACAGCCGATGGAAACTGTCGTCGGCGGACTCGTCATGGGCTGCCGTCAGTCTCAGCAGATTTGAGTTATTGGTGGCCAACAGGCCCATGGTGATCACACTGCCCAGCAGCTGACGAAAATAGGTGGTTGTTAAAAAATCAAATTAATTTTAATTCGTTCCATATACTCACAATGAGAGCAATGCCATCGATGTAAGGGGCCAGCGCCGAGATGCCCTTGGCGTACGCACTCCACAGAAGGAGGATGACAGTGAAGCGGGTAAACTTGAGGCCATCGTTGATCTTGTGTAGGAAGCTAAACGCCAGCATGGCATACGGATACATGCTGATGAAACAGGAGGCGAAGGTGGCCTGTTGCGCCTGCTGATGGCTTAGGCCCACCGAGTACAGCAAGAGCTTGCCAAAGGTGCTGAGATAGAGCATGAGTTTGGCTGTCACATCTCGCTGTTCCGCTAGGGTTCCCATTACACTGGAAACCAGCACCCGAACCAGAGCCAAGATGTGTGAGTAAGCGTAAAACAAGGCTGAGCCAATAGTGTTGCCCAGGATGTTCGTAAATTGTTCACTGGTCGCCAGCGGCATGCGGCAGATTAGGCACAGAATGTTGATAGCCGTCAGGACAAGCATAAAATGACGATAGTTCTGCAATTTTCGTTGCCTCTGGGCGGTGGCCAAGCGATTGATATACGGCTGCTTAAGGAGCGCCGCTCCCTTGATAACAAAGTTGAGGAACTTGGAGCCCAGCACCATCTTCTTCTTCTCGTGAAGGACTCCGTTCACATGCCGTTCACAACTGCTGCACAGGCGATATTGTTGCTCCAGTTGTGATCTGGAATATAGTTAATAATTAATTCCTTTTTTTCCATGCCTTCTCCTTCACCCTCACCTAAAAACCTTCAATTCCTGATCGAAGCGTCCCTCGTTCTTGGGCTCAAACTGCGCCAGCTTCTCTACCTTCAGGCGCTGTGCCTCATTGCAATTGTCGCACAGGCCATTGCTGCTCATGGCCGCAGAACTCGGGCCCAGGACATCCGCATAGTAAGAGTTCGCACAGATGGTGGAGCTGCCCTGCGAGCTGCTCTTCTTCGAAATCTGGCTGCAGTCCCGCTGCGAGGTCATGTCTCGGTTATAGTCGCCGTCCTTGGTGAATCCATTGTACTGGTCGCAGTGCGGACAGGTCCAGCTGTTGCGCTCAGCATAGGGAACGCTGGAGTCGCCGCTGCAGAACCAGCAATTAACGCGGGCATTGTAGCGGGATCTGGCGAAGATGTGTATTCCGGATTGAGTGTTGGAGTGCAAGGAGTGGGTTTACTGTATCTTTACCGGATATTCGTGTATCCCTTGTGCGCAGCCAGACCGAGCACAAAGGTTATGGCCAGCACGGGCAGCCCTGTGGCCGCCAGCGGCAACAGTTGATCCATCCTGATTTCTGCTTATGTACAGAGCGACTCCTCAATGGTTACACTAAGACCCAGAGGACTGTAATGCCCACTTTACTTAGATAAATCCAGAGGTGACGCCGGTTGCGCGGAATGCAATTTCTTTTTTTTTTCGCGCGCGCAGAGAAACATAACCAAACATAACGACACGATATATATCGCATGTGGTAGTCCGCATGTTAAAGAGGTAGAAACATCGATTTTCGCAAATAGCGATGATTTTACATCACTAAAAAAAAGAGTAAAATAAATCATATGAATGACTGAATGACTGAATTATACTTTGTGAAACCGTATAAATCACGAAAAAAAATAAACATTTCACCCTCTAAATGTTGAAGCAAAACCTCAACATTGTGGTTTGGGTCGCCGCTAGGGCCCATCGATAGCTCACCACTGACTGTCATCATCGTCATCGTGCCTATCGAAATCTCAACCATATGTTTTTCGTTTAACGCGGCGTTCGCTGCACGTGTTCACATATTTAATTTTAAAACTTAAAAATTAAGTTAATAATCTAAACCGGCCTCGCCATGCAGCACGACGATGTGAGTTGTTTTTGGCCCGTCCTATGGTTCCGTTTTATATGGCCTAATAAATGTATATATATTTGCAGGTGGTTTGGAGCATCATCAACAAATCGTTTTGCTCGCACAAAGTCAAGTGAGTTGTTTTAATTTGTTAATACAATGGGCACTCGAAACAAACAATTGCAAAGCGTAGGAATTCTTAGTATTTTAAAGCGTACAATAAAATCGAGACTGCTTTCTTTCAAGATATGAATTAAAATAAAAACTAAAAGAAACCCCCCATTTCAGGACGGACACTCGCACCTTCTGCCGCCATGAGTACAACCTAACGGGTCTCTGCACTAGACGCACCTGTCCCCTGGCCAATTCGCAGTATGCCACCGTTCGCGAGGAGAAGGGCATCATTTATTTATTCATCAAAACGGCAGAGAGATCCCATATGCCCAGCAAAATGTGGGAACGTATCAAGCTGTCGCGTAACTTTGAGAAGGCCATCGAACAGATTAACGAAAACCTCGTCTTTTGGCCCAAATATATGATTGCCAAGAATAAGCAGCGTTTCCTAAAGATCACACAGTATCTGATGCGTATGCGCAAGCTGAAATTGAGGCGCCAGAAGCTGATTGTCCCCCTGTCCACCAAGATTGAGCGCCGTGAGGCTAGGCGCGAGGAGAAGGCTCTGGTGGCGGCCAAGATTGATAATCATATTGAGAAGGCGCTAATGGAGCGTCTCAAGCATGGCACATACCGTGACATCTATAATTTCTCACAGACGGCCTTTAACAAGGCACTGGAGGCGGAGCGTGTCGATGAGGAGGATGACGAAGAGGAGGAGGAGGATGAAGAGGAGCAGGAAGTGGAGCGCGAAATGGAGGTGGATGATGATGATGAAAATACAAACAGGGATCTCCTGCGCGAGGAGTTTGTGGAAGCAGACACCGATGACGATGACGATGATGATGATGAGGAGGAGGATGACTACGATAGTGACTCTGGCAAGCGCGAGGAGGTGGAAATGGGCAGCGATTTCGGCGAGTCTGATGAAGATGATGATGGTGATGCTGATGACATTGAGGTAAGTTACCCCTCTCAACAGATTTTGAACACTTTCAAAGGGTTTCTTTTTGAAATTATGTATATTATGGTACCGGAAATTATTTAATTATTTAAAGAAATTTACTTGCAAATAACTTTTAAACAAATTACCATAATTAGTAATAAATAGTAAACGAGTTCCGGCCCCGTCTGAGAAGCTGTGCGAGCTTTCGAGCTAGCTCCCCCATTGCTTTTCCATTCAGTTGCAATTTTTCCATTCGGTGTGCGCGGTAAAGTTTTCAGCTCTAGTTCAAAAACAAAAAATCTAAAATAAATATTTAAAAGCCAAACGGAACTAAAACCAAAATAAATTATATATATACACAGGATATCCAAGTGCCCGGCAAAAAACCAAAATCGAAATCGATCACCAAGAAGGCCACCACCAAATCCACCAAGAAGAGCCGCTCGAAACCGAAACTGGAGGTGGAGTACGAGTATGAAGTGGAGAATGAGGCTGAGGCCCAGCGGCTGCGTCGCTATTAGCCAGGTTCACACGTCATATGCATATACTCCCCCTTAGCTGTTAACACCTTTAATTTTTAGCCAATTACATTTGTAATTAAGAATAGAACTTAACGAAATGATAAAAAGGAATGGAAAGAACCCAGAGGAGATCCTACAAAGATTTTGTGTGTTATTTTTATAAAGCGAGATGGCATAACTATAAGCCGTCTCCCTCACTTTGCATTCTGACCGAAAAAGGCGGCTGTTACTGGTAGCTTGACATTGAAAGTGGCGGCGGCATTGCAACAACAACAACAAAACCAGTTTGATAAAATAATATACAAAAAACAAAAAGAGAAGCAAAAACTATATGAACAATTTGTGCTAGAGCCACAGTTTTGCGAGTGAGAACCTAGAAAATCGGTGGAGTTGCAGAGAATATACTTTTTGTAATAAATCTTTAGCCATGATCTATGGGAAAGCTGTACATTTATCAATTAATCAAGGAACATACCAAAATCTCATCATAAATACCATCTCAAGTCACAGCCAATTCGAATAATTGCATCAAGATTTCCGTGATATATTTATTTTCTATATAATAATGGGTATTACCCACCTCTAAATGCATACGATTCGCTAATTTTTTGCTGACGGCTTACTCTACACTCATATTAAATGAAATGCTGCCGCCGGGGGCTAATTAAATATCGCATGCCAAGTTCAATGCAGCAGCGAGCAGCCAACCGATTCGAAAAATCCGGCCCAGCTCTCAGATCGTATATCTGCGACGGTGCGGGAGGGGATGGGATAACAGATGCCGCCGCGACAAGGTCATTCCAAGCATCTATATCGGCGGCCAAAGGTTCTTCAGGTCTTGTTTAATTTACCCATTAAAACGCCGGCCGGAACTTGTCAGTGGATAAGCGAGGTTTATAGCTGACTTTATATTGACAAACCTTTCAGGGGGGCAATATTTACTTGGCTTCCCTTCGTTTGATTGAGTGAGTGGAAGCTTTCAGCTGCCGCACACTATTCTAAGAGCTAAATAAGCACTAAAACTCAAGCTATGAGAGCCTATAAATTGGCTCAAATAGCAGGGGGATGTACATACATATATCGACTTGTATATAACCTAATAACTTGTATACATCATTGGTTTACCTAAATGTTATAGAACATTCTTGTTTTATTAGCAAGGTAGGCGAAAGGACAACATTTGCAAGGTGTTTTCACCCAGAGAAAAGCACAATAACGAACGCAATTCCACATTGAAAACACATGGTCGTCAAATTGAGTGTAATATATACATTATATTAGTACTTGTAAATTAGGGTTTTCCATTACAAAGTTACACAGTTGTTGCATCTTCTCTTTGTGTGTCGTCCTCGGCAGGAGCAACAAGAAATCATCGATCGTAATGATGTTCCTTGTTGGGGAGTCTGGAGAAAAATGCTCCTTCTCCTGTGGCTGATGTGGTGGTGATAATGACGGCGTGTATTTTTGTTTACTCACTGACTTCTGGTAACGGTGTTGCTTAGTTTAACTGCTGGTTAGTTAGTTATCGTTATGTTATTTGGTATCCTAGGCATTCGGGCTGAAGGCCGCCTGGCGCAGCAGCACATAGATCTTCTCCTTGATCCAGTCTTTGTTGTACGGGGCATAAGTGTTGGTGCTCTTCTGATACACCATGCAGCTAATGTCCATCAGTGTGTCAATGAAGTCGAACAGTTGACTGATATCGTAGGTGATAGTTGGGGTGTTCGGATTGCGGCGCTTCAGATGCTCCTCGTATATCTTGCAGACGCCCTCCATGCATTCGTTAACGCTCTCGTAATCGCAATAGGTGCGTGTTTCCGGACGCACGCCAGGCTGCACCAATAGGATTGTGTGCGACATGATCTCTTTCTGTAGCAAAATGAAGTATCATTTAAATTATTAATAATAAATAGAAATTAGGATTTAATGTCAAAACTAAGCTTTTTTTTCTTACTTTATCGCTTGCTTTTTGAAGTCCGAGACAGTTGATGTCTGATTTATGAGCTTGACGTTTTTCTATTGAAGTTGTTTTTTCGTTTTGACAATTCTGCAACAACAAAAATAAAGAATTTCATTAGGAATCAGCGAAAAAGAAGAAGACAAAGAATAAAAATGTTCTGTGTGCATCCTTCTATCCATTCATCTCTCTTTCTCTCCCTCCCAGGCCGTTACCACCACCACTGCACTCAAATTGTACATGTACATGTGCGAGTTTTGTTATTTTCTTTTTCACAATTTGCGGCATTTCAATTACAAGAGCAGCACTTTATAAAAAACGGCTACCTTGTGATGGGCGCTTTTAAAACTATTGCAACTTTATGAAATATGTTTTTTTTTCTATTTCGTGGCTTGTTTTTACCGCTTAATTGACACAAACATTCGTTCACATGCACAGAAGCCGAAGGCCGCATTTCTGTATGTGTGCAACTGTATTGCACCAAATAGAGCTTGTCCAGAGAAAAAAATCAGCAATGTTTACAATAAGCGAATAGTTTTAGCAAAGTGCGACACTTACCCGAACGTATAAGCACTCCAGTTATTAAGTTAATTTTGCTTTAAGGTTCCAATTTGTTAAAATTAAGGACCGGTCTTGGCGTTTTATTTGCCAGTAGGGATGTGAAAGGTTTCTGAAGTGTCAGTTTATCGATATGTCATATTACTAAAAATAAACATCTGAATATCGATATGACTATTTTAACATACCGATGATGGCCCCAACTAAAAAGTTTTAAATATGCAGAATTTGCAGAAAAAAATCAATAAATAAGTAAATAAATTATTTATGCATGGTTTTTAAGTTAGGAAGAAAACATTTTTATAAATTAATCAAATTGGATGTGTCCATATAGAAACTGTTATACGCATGTTAAATAAAATTGGAATAGGTGTGTAACTTTGCTAGACAAATAGGCTTTATCGATTGCCTTATATGTGAGTAAAGGTTTTCGATGAGTCCGTGATCTTGTTTTAAGTAAACGGGTAAAAGACCAATTAAAACAAATTGCTAGTGATGATTTATAATAATAAACGCTACAGACTTTATTTACTTCTATTACAAAACGTAAGTAACGTAAATCATTTGACATTTTGTATACCGTTACCGTTAGCATCGGTTCGTGATCGTTGAAGCTCGTGTTCTGTCGTGAGAAGAAAGACAGGCACGCGCCCATCACTAATCCAAAGCGCGCCGTCGGCAGAAGCAGAACCAAAACAATCTGCGATCGATTTTTTGTTTTGTTTGGCAAGAAAGCAATTGACGGCGCAGACGCAGCTTAATTTGTTGTTATTTTAATTGTGTAAGTGTCGTTCGGTCGTGTTTTAGTTATTTCGCGTGTGTGTGTGTGGTTTTCGCGGCTCAATTGGAAAAAGTTTCCAAACAATTGAACTGAAAATCAAGTCGAATAAACGGGCATAAATAACGGGAAAATGGAGCAATAGAGCAAGAAATGGCGACATAATCAAGTAGCAGCATGAATGAAATCAAGAAAGTCGAAAGGAATTCTGCACAGAAATCAAGAAAAATCAAGTGAAAATTTGTGAAGAAAAGTAGAAGAAGGGAGAAAACAAAAAGACAAGCCAACGCGTCTCGAAAGTTTCGTCTTCTTCTTGTCCCTTCTACATATACATATACTCAATTGTGCGCCCGCGCGCATGTGTGTCAATGTGTTCGTGCGTGTGTTGCATTTTATTTTATTTGCTTTTCGTATCTTCGCGTGTTATTTCGTATTTTATTTTTCGTATCTTAAAAATTGATCGAATCTCAACCGCAAAACATCTCAAATGTTCTCAGCTACCAATGGCAAAATCAAGGTGAAAAATAAATCCAAATAATAATGATTGTTTAAGCTATTATAAATTACAAAAATATATACAAAAATATAAAATAAACAATAAATACAGATTTTTAGATTCAGTCTTAAAAAATGTTTTTTTCTTTTGTTTTTAAAGGCTTATTTGAATAATTCTAATGAGTCTTCTATAAATATAAAATAAAATAATATTACTACTTAACTTGGCGTTTATTAATTTTTAGATTTTAAATCAAAGCACCGAAAACACATCTCTTCCTTAATATATATTTTTAAAGCTTTCTTATCTGTGATATAATAATGTACTTAGTATCTTTTAAATGTAAAAAGATAATGCAAAAAAATATGATAAAAATTCCATCATTTGGGTGTATTTACCAGCAGCGCTGATAATTAGCATGACCTGGGGTATGCTTAAATATTATGTGATAATTAGCGAGTTCCTCTCACTGTTTGTTGTGTGCAAACATTTTTGATTCATCATTTTAACCTAAATATAGGATTTTATTGTTGTACATAATTTTCCCCATTTTTATTCTGAGCTTGAAACAGTCATTGAAACTCAATTTTCAATTTTACACCGAAATCAAGAATATTCAATTTAAAATATATAAAATTCATAAGGAAAATATTAATATTATATACATATTTCCCCATTTAATTTGTGTACTTTCATTAATATTCCCACTCAAAATTATTATTTAAACTTTTACAATTAAGGCTTTGAATTAACATAAAGTCTTATTGCATTTACCAACAGATCTCGTATTTGTCTATATAGTTGGTATAAATATTTTCTATATTTTTACTATATCTTTCATATAATCTTTATAGTTGCCTTCTGAGGACGCTGTCCTGGTGACCTCACCGCTTCGCTGCTTATTTAACGGTCCTTTTCGCGATCTACATTTCAATGTGAGCGATCATCGCATTATTCCTGTTCACGATGTCGTTTTTTTGGACGATTTCGAACGTAATGTGAAGCCTTTGATTTACCGCCCGGTGACGTCAGAGGTTGCTGCCACCGTCGACACCTACGCCGCGGCGCTGTCAAAGCCGGCAGAGGAGCAACAGCAGCAGCAGCATCGGCGGCACAGTTTCAGGTGAGTCAGTCGAGCGAATAAAAGAGAAAGGGGAGCCAGGTAGAGACAGAGAAAGACAGATAGGGGGAGAGAGGGAGTGTCATCGAAGTGATCGTGGCCTTGAACTTGCTTTCATATTAGCTTGCTAATTGGGAGCGAAAGAGAGGGATAAAGGTGACGAATTTATTGAAATGAAATTGGAGCTTCATTTAAAATTTGCCATTAATTTAAAACGAAAATATATATATGTACATGAATGATATAAATACATTTTAGTTAAATGTTCGTCAGTAATAAATCTACAAGTTTTTTATAAGATGCTTGAGACTGAGCATATGCCATCTATCGTTCTTTATCTCTAGCTTTATTTGTATGAAATCATATTTTGTGTTTTGTAATATTTCAAGTGTCTCCAACATGTCTTGGCATCTGTAATAATTTGTGTTGTTTAACGCTGGTTAAAAAAATTATATAGTAGTGTTTGCTTTAGGGTCTGATAGCTGCGGAACATTTTCTAGCTGATAAGAAAGCGGGTGGCCCGCATGTGATGATAATTGTCTTCATAACTATCACCATCAAATTCGTGCAAAAAAATCGGTATTATATTTGATAAAATTTATTTAGTTAAAAAATAACAAATAATTCAAAAAGAAATAAATTAATAAATACTCCAAGAAAGGCGTTCACAACAAACAGAAATATATAGAAACAAAATTTTATCAAATGAGAAAATGCTTTATTAAAATTTAATAAAAAAAAAATAAAAATATATAAAATATTTCAATTTATTATTTAGATATTAATACTCCTCTTTAGATTTGAAACTAACTTCCAGCTAAAAAAATCCATAGAATTTCGGAGCGTCTATAGAAATTTCTAGATGATTTTCACAAACATTTCTTATGTTATTTTTCTCAAATAAAAATGTATCTCTTAGAAATTTCAATAGATTTTCCTGATGTCTTTGAATTATTTTACCTAAAATGTAGTTAGGTTTTTTAATTAAATACAATTTTAATTATATATAATCCAAATCTCTCCTTTCATCCTAAATTTCCTTTTACTGAAAATATTTAGTAAGCAATACTAATTAATCTTGTCATTTTTTTCCTGCCCTACACTCCTGGCCCGTACTGTCTTATCAGAGAATCGTTATGCGTGTTTTATTTACCTTTCTTTTTATTTACAATTTTTTTGTTGCTCATTTTTTTTCTATATTTTTTTTTGCTGCATTTTACGAGTGTTTTGTTTGTCGGTTTGCTCGTTTTCTTTGTTTTTGTGTTTGAGGCAGTGCTTATTTGCTTGAATTCCTATTTGGCTTAATTGTTTCGCATTTCTATTGGCGCTTAACACACGACTGCCTTAACTATGATTATTGCTATTGTTACCGCTTTAGTTTCTGTGTGTGTGGCTACCACTTTTGGCTGCCAGCTCGGATGTGGATTTATAGTTTATTTATTCTGCATTTGGTGGGAGCCACCTCGAGTGGCAGAGCTTGGTCGTTTGGGTTTCCATTCTGGCCAAAAGCACATACAGATTTGGCTTACTGATTATATATTATATTTATAGTAAAGAAACAGCTTCATTGTAGGTCTTATAGTAAAATATATAATGTATATTATTATGCATAATAATATATTTTTATGTTTTATTTAAAGATTTTTGTAGTTCTCTCTCTGCTTTAAATATATTAAAAAAGACCCTTGAATTGAATTAAATTGCTATAGTATTAACATCTTTGTCGCCTTCTTACGAATTTTAACATATTTTTAAGAGGTTTTAATTTAAAAAATTTTATTTTAAAAATTATTTTTCTCTTCCCCAAAGAGTACCTCGACTTCGCTGTCATTGAAGTTACTTCGCTAGCTTCTTCCGCATACTCTTCATTTATTTAGCTAGAGATTTTTTTTATTGAAGGCTGTCTCGGTTGACACCTTTTTCGGTTTTTATTTTTTTGTTGTTGTTGCTTGGTGTCTTGCTCGTGGCGGTGTTTTATTATTATTTTTTTTTTGTATTTCTTTTTATTGCTTCACTGGCCATCGTTGCCGGCCGTTTTCGTCACAGTTGCCGGCACAAGTTTCGCTCGGCCTTGGCATTGACACTCGTCCATTATTCGCTTGTCGCTAGCCGGCATTCGTCACTCGTCTGGCAGCGTAATTAAAACAGAAATTGACTTTGGTGCAATGACTTTTCTATTTATATATATATTTTGTGCATTAAAATAATTAGCCCCCCGCCCTGGGAGGTCTCCTCGATTGAGACTTTAGCAAAACATTGTCAAAGTAGAAGATTAATTGGCATTAAGTGCACCATTTTTGAGGTCATTAAATGTTTGTATTACCATTTGGGGTAATCAGAGTCTTAACTTATTTTCTAAACAATTTGTCTTGCGGAGAGATTTATTAGCAGCTTCAGGTTTTAGCAGTTCTTAAAAGAATTAGCAATCTGTAAGGGACTTTAGATATCATTTATGAAGCAAAGTTAACTTTATTTATATTTATATTATATGATTATTATCAAGTTTTAAGAAAACACAATTACTAATAGCAGCTTAAATCTATTGTTCTTATCAGTTATGTATTTTATATAATTTTTATTTTATAAAAAATGATATAAAAAAAAGATAACATATTTTGATATTCCCTGCCTGGCCTGGAACCGATGATGATGGCTAACAATTCCAGCGGCAGAGGCTCTGCGGCATTGAAATGGCTCATTAAATCGGGCTCGTTGCGGGCTCTGCTCATTTAAATTTTTTATGGTTTTCTGGGAGGAAGAAAAAACATCAACAACAACAGCAGCAGGGATGGGGGGAATTAGCGGAAGCATTCGGGCCAATAATTGTTAATAATTTCACTGTTGCTTGGCTAATAATGTAAGCGGCTAAAAGAAAGGCAGATAGACAAAGACACGCAAACTACGAAAATCAATAGAATAATGCTGGAAAACGGAACTAATACCAAACTAAGCCCTGTGAACAATGCAAACTATATTTAGTAAACCTATAAATATATACAGATTAATAATAAATCGAATAAGTAAAAGTTGTAATCAATAATGAGTCTTTTTTCATTGAAGTTATTATTTTCCTCAATTTTTTTTCATTTAAGATAGCATGTTTCATACTGATTTTTTAATTATTTTGCGTTTATATGAGTTATAAGCTAAGCACTTGTGCTTTTTAATTAATTTTCAATATTAAACACTATGGTTTATTAAAGTCTAAAGTTACAGGCATCAATTTCCAAGGTTGCAATTTACCAGCTCAAAACAAATTCAGCACATGTGCTCATTCAATGTCAATTTCATTTGTTTAAATATTAATTATTATCTCTCATTTAAATACTAATTAATTCCAGTTGTAATTTAGTAAACATTTAATCATTAATTTACTTGAATCATCTCTAATCCCTGCCAATTACGGAAACTGTTTGAAGATGCGTAATCACAGCATTAAATGACCAATCAATATCTGTGGCAGCCAGCACAGCAAATAGTTTTAATCACAATTTAAGTAATAGGAGAACTTGATTACATCAATTCAATTCAGCCTCAGCCAGGCATTTCCTGTTAACGTGGCGAATTCGGATGTCACCTTTGCCCCCACCCTCCCTTTCGCTTCGCATTTAACAAAGGTGAGCAGCACGTGCGAAGGGCTTCCTTCCTTCTTCCTTCCTTCCTTCCTATCTATCGACACAATGTCGCCCCCGAAAATCGCTGACCCATTTCCACATTATTTGCTTTGCTTTCGAATGTGAGAAAAGTGGCCAAAACGAGCCGAGCGGACAAGAACGGACAGTGCGGACAGAACGGACAGTGTGTTCTTGGGAGTGACCATCGCTTTTGGTTGTTTTCAGTGTACCCTGCATTCTGTATTGAAAGGATATTTATTTTTATTAATCCCTGAAATTGTATTATGAAATATTCATACTCCCTGAGATTCAAATATTTTTCAAACTATTTTTTTTATTTATTTAGAAAAATCTTTAAAAGCTTAAAATCTCCTGAATGATGTCGAAAATATGCAATAAAATATTTTAAAAATTTCAAAATTCAAAACTTAGTTTTAATTAGTTTAATTTTGCAATCGAACAATGTGCAGCATTTTTTTTTAAAACACTTTAATAAGATATTTCAAAGCTTTAATAATTCTATTTTCTTGCAAAGAGCACAAATTTTTGTCTTTCTACCATTTTTTACGATTTAATTATAGTTTAATGCTCAGATTATTATTTTCAAAATATAAATAAGGGTTTCTTTAAAATAAAAATATCAAAAATCCGTAGGTTGTTAAAACAGTAACTATATATTTTTGTAATAACCTAAAATGCATAGAAAAACATTTTTACAATGCAACAATTTTTGCAAAGTTTTAAATTCTTTTAGAGGCTCAATTTTTTGTTTATTATTTTAAAAGGCACTTTAAAAGTCGAAAGCTTGTCTTCCTACCACTTCGAGCCGTTCTCCTTGCTATTGTAGTGACAGGCCCTAATTGAATTAGCCATTAGACCTGGCCAGGCACCTCTGGCTAAGGTCTCGCGATGTGCGGGAAGCCCCAGCAAGTCGCTTCTATGTCGGCTGCCAATTGCCAGCCCGCTTTCAACGCCAATTGCAGTTTTGAGTGCGTTCGGTGCAAGTCGAGTAAATATTCGAATAAATATTCGCAAACGCAATCGCCACAATCGCGACAAGAAAAAAAACACAGATCACAGATCGCGACGTGAATTTACTGTCATTATAACATTTTTTTTCGAGTGATCAAGAGCAAAAATGCCGGAACGGAGCATTAGCCAGCGGGATCTCGATGAGATCGAGATTGAGAGCGACGAGGAGGATGAGGAGCTGGAGCAGGGAGTGGGTCTGCCCGTGCAGTCCACTCGTAACCGTCGGAATCGCGGCTCCTCCGCCGCTGCCGGCGACTCCCCAACCACATCGCGGAGTCGCCTTCATAGCAATGCCAGCAATGGGCAACCTGGTCGAAGTCGGGAGCGGAGCAAGGAAAGATTCGGTGGATCCAATGCCGCCGATGAGGCGCGCTTCTATGATGACGAGGACGGCGAAATGGATGAGGATAACGAGGAGGAGGAGAGCGATGACGATATCGAAATGCTGGATTAGTGAGTAGTGGCTATAGTCGCCACCTCCAACCACGTTGCCCCACCGTTTCATTTCATCCGATTTATGCGCTCAGCGGCCATAATTCGATTAGGTGTTGCTTTTAAGGCTTCTTCTGTGACGGGGATTTCTGGGGAATTATGGTTTCGCGGTTAAAAGCATATGGGAAAAATAGTTTCTACAGGGAAATGGATTTTTTTTGAGTATATCTTTTACTAAACTGAAACTAAAGGCTGAAATGTGCAATTATTTATGTCTTTATTTATTTATGTCTCTACAATTTAAAAAAGACCTAGTTTTGTTTATTTTTTTTGACGATTTTGATATTACAAGTATACAAGTTACAAGTATACAAATATAATTTTAACATTTAACATTTCTTACAATTATTTCTATGCTTTATGAGTATAAAAATTTTTTTTTAAGAATTAAAATGAAGGAAATCTGCATCTTACCTGAATTTGTAACACCTGAATTTTTAAAAGCATAGTTTTGGTGTCAATATCATTTATTGTTAATTCATTTAAAAGTAAAAATAATGTATATATATATATTTTTTCAAATACAGTTATATAGAAATAACTAAAATTTTAACCAACTTATTTTATTTGCATTTCATTTTAAATTTGAATTTAATTTTCAACTTTAACTTTCAACTCCAACTTCCTTTCCCAATTTCGCTTCCACTTTTCCCCTCAACAAAATTCCCATTAGAATTTTGTGTTAACTTTTCTGCCAAAAACCATTTAATTGAAAACTGATAAAGAACTGGGAATTTTTCCATTCAATTGCCGTTGCTATAGGGTTTCATTCATCCGTAATTCTCCTTCATCCCCTCACCTGTTGGCTTTCCCTCTGCTCTCTGCCGATTGCACATGGATATATATTACATATCTTCTATACTATACCCCCGACTCGAATGGGTTTTAACTTGGCCCCAAAAAACCGCCTTTATTATGCCATCATAGCCTACAAAATGGGGCCGCAGGCGGGTTGAAATATCTGTGGTCTTGGCTGTTGCTTTTCTGGCCAAAAAGCCAGAAATGGTTGCTGGCAGCGGCAGTCTGCTGCATGTTTATAAATTTATAAGGCAAAAGGGGGAAACTAAAGATTGCCGAGAAACCGGAATCCAACAAGGAGACAACGCCGCCTGTCTGTCAGGCGCTAAAATGGGACATTTCGAGAGCGCGGAAAAGTGTTTTCATATTCCAAGAAGTCAAAAAAATAAAATAAAATGAAGCCAAGAAATGGGTGTTACAAATGTATAATATAAATTTAAATAAATTTAAATATAGATACATATGAAATATGCAGCACAGATAGGGTCTATTTGTGGATAAGTAAAAAATGGTTTAAGGTTTTGTATTTAAAAAATGAAAGAGTTTTATTTATAGGGAAATTGTTTAAAAAATATGTTGCTTTTTAAGCTCTGTTTGGGTAGCATTTTAATTTATTGAAAGTGAATTTTTAAATCGTTTTAAAAAATTGTACAAATGCTATAAAACATAGTTCTTTTGGGTTTCAAACACATATTTTTTGGCGAAGCTCCAAAATTCGAATTAACACTTATAAAAATATAACAAATATATATTATAATTTAACAATAATTTGAATGCAATGTAAATTCTTCATATTTATGAAATCTAGTTCTATAAATCTTGTATTAAAAGTTCGTTCTCTGTGAGTGTCCTTGGCGTTCCTATTTCGACTCCCCATCACCCGCTGATCCACCCATTGCCACTACCCCCTTTTTCCATCAGTTTGCCGTTGCTGCCGTTGTCGTCCTTTGGTCTCGCCTTTTTTGGTCTCACGTTTTTGTCATGCTGTGGGCGCTTAATTAAAATTAATGAAGTACGTTGGCTTTTTATCCTTTTGATGGAGGTGTCAGCCATTACCTGGATCGACCCACCTGCTGGTGTTGAAGAGTCACCCCCCATTCCCTTGCCCCCTTAACCCTACACTTTCGCCGGCCTTGAGGGGCTGTAAATATTTACAATTTTTGGTTACATTTCAACTCAGTTAATTGTGCAGAAAATCAAGCCAAATGCATTAACATATTTACATTTATGTGATTTTTCTTATATATGTAACTGTAAAGGTGTGGTCACAGCACAAAGAATAAATTGAATAAATAATTCATTTAAATATATATTTTAGATTTATTACAAATATTCTTCTCTTGGCTAGAAATCCTCTTTGAAATGCCCACTTAAATAGGCAACAAATATTTTAAATTTATTTATAAATTCAAAATAATGCCAGCTCAATTACTAAACCGGTCAATTAATCATTTGTTTCGTAAATGCTATGTTTAAGTGAAGTTGGCGACCTTTGACCTGGCCCAAGATAACAAATGAAATATGAATAAACATTTATGTAAAATGCCCAAAGGAGAGTGGTACTCATCCTAGCATCTTTGGGGACAGGGCTATCATCCCCTTTGACATGCCGCAGAAACTCATAAAACATTGCCCAAGTACAGTAAGTTCTCCCGTTGCACACACAAGTTGAGTGTGTGTGTGTGTGTGTGTGTGTGAGTGCAGCTCTACGCTTTTCCCCATCTTCCCATTTTTTTTCAGTCGGTTTTCCCTTGTTTTTCCCTTGGCTGTCAAAAAGTTGCAGCTTGGCTTTAATGCTGGCTAAAATTTTAGCATCTGTTTGGGAGCTGGAGCTCAAGCTTGACGACCCTCTGGGATTTTGTGTGGCGGCTTCGGCAGCTGCTGTTGCTGCCACTGCACTCTGCATGCCCTAAAATCCTTTACCTTACCAAAAACAAAAAAAAAAAAAAATTGGGAAAACAAAAATTGAAATCTTGGGGAAAATGCCACAGAAGCAGGCAAAGAAATTTTCATTCTGCAAGCTTGGACAGTTTTTAAAACATCAAACTTTAAGTTCACTTCTGCCATATTTTGTATTTAAATAAATTATTTTTTCTGTATTTCGACATTAATTTTGAGATTCTAATTAATTTTTAAATATATAACAATTGAAAACCTTTAAAATGACACGAAATAAGGCATAAAAAGAGAAAATTTCAAGACAAAACTCATCCACATAATGCTTTGACTTTGTTAAGGTTTCTGTGTTAATTGCAACGTATTTCTCAAATATATTTGAGTGAAATATGTATAATAATATTTATAATAATTATATATATGTTATATTTTGATAAGAAATTTATTTTATATTTAATTTCTTATTTAAACTAAAGATACTTTGCTCAGGATAGTTCACTTGCATTCGCGCGTGCGGCTCGACATTTGTATCTATGTGTTTCTGTCTGATGTGTGTGGGTGTGTTGTGCATATTTGAGATGTTTTTTTGTATCTGCCACTCGCTGAGCCTTTTTTGTGTGTTTTTTTTTTTTAGAAGTTTTTTACTTTTTTTTGTTTTTTTTTTTTTTTTGTATTTTGCATTGCTCTGAATCGCGCATTTTAGTGGCTTGCAAAAATATGTGAAGCCTGCAGCGTCGCTTTAGTGGGGAGCTAAAGCAAGGTTGCGCCAAGCTGTTATGCTTATTATACACGCACACACTCCCTGCACTGGGAAAAATAAGTAAAGAAATTGAAAACTTGAAAAATTCGTAAAAAATAACGGTTTAATATTGTTGGATAACATTAAAAATGTTAATAAAAAAAATCAAATAAAAAATTCTCAAAAATCCAATAAATAATTAATCATATATTTCCATCTTTAAAACATTTTTTATTCTTTTTAAAAATTAATTTACTCCCAAACCCTGTCCCAGTCAAACTTTTCAGTGAAACACAAGAAACACCTAGAAAGATACTCAACACATTCGATGTAACGCATTTTAAGAAAATTGTACAAAACGCATAGAGAATAGACGAAAATATAAAATATAAATATATAATATATTTTATTAAAACTATAAAAAACTCAATTAAGTAAATATAAAATTATAAATTTGAACAAGATTGGAGTTTTATACAAATTTTCAATTAAAAAATTAATTTGTGATGCTTTTATCTTTATTTCAACGTTTAATTTAAATTAAACGTTTAACATTATTTCCTTCTTATCAAATTCTTCTTATTCCTTCTTATCAAATGATCATAATTTTAAACTTCTAGATACTTCGTTGTGACTCTGTCAATCGCAGTGAATTTTAGGGTATTCATATTTTTCTTGTTCCGTGCTTTGCCAACGGGCTTTTATTTTCTTTTCTTTTTTTTATTTTTTGTTCTGCGTCCTGTGCGTTCTTTAAGGGAATTTTCCCTGGAAATGCTTTAATTTTGCTTCAAGAATGTTTAAGTATGAGAACATTTACTTGTCTAGGAACTCTGGTTAATATTTGTCACCTTTATAACAGTCTATTAAGCAAGTTAGTTAAACGAAGAAAGGGATTTAAGTGCGGTTTCAATTAATAATGCTTGAAATTAAGGGCATTAGAAAAGTCTTTAAATAGAATTTGTTTGGAAAAACATAAAAAAAATTAAATTAATAAAATAAACTTGGAATAAAGCAAAGACTTTATTTATCAGGTTTATATTTTAATCTTAAAGCCGTAGTAAGCCATGTTTATGACCCTGTAAATTATATAAAAAAAAATATATATATATATTAAAATTATAAGGACATAATAAATCTGCCATCTACTTTAATATTGATTTTCTCATTTTATATATCATTTTGTTTTAACTGGATTTCTGTTTTTCTTTTTTTTCTTTTCGTTGCAGCGATACGTGAGTACAACCAAACAATTTTTTACGAACCTGTCGTTAAGCAGGGAAAAAAATAAGAAAAACAAAGGGCGGTGAAGGAAAATATATATGTATGTACGCCGCACGTACATAAAACCCAAAAACATGCACATTACATCAGGTATTTACCATCCTGACAAGATTAATGCAGTTTAATGCGTTTCTGATATACGTTTTTTACTAGCTAAACTTTATTGCCGGCTTTACGGTTCAAAAAAACCAATGCAAATTTAGCAGCTAAATATATATAAAATATAAATATATAGGAAGAGGAAAAGTTAACCAATTGGTTATTCCCTTTGTGGGAAGCATTATCCGGGAATCGGTGGGCTTGAATTCTGTGGAATTAAGTGATTACTTTATTGAAACTGAAATTGATTCTGACATTAAATATGGCTAGAAGTGTGTGGGTGTTTTGTATTATGATTACTTAATCCTGCAGTTAATTATTCAAATTTAAATTAAATTAGTTGTGCAAATTACAAAATTGCTGAATTGTTTATTATGATTTTTATTACAAATTCGCTCTTCAACTCTTTCTATTTTTTCAGCTCATAAGAAATGGGGTTTTAAATATATATTATAAACTTTATTTTCACACCCAAACCATTTATATATTTTAACTTGTCTTTCATAACAAATGAAATGATTTAAATAAATCCATTTCACAATTACTTTGATTTAATACAACTCTCCTTTGCCTGGCTTTAAGCATTTTCAATGTCACAGACAAACAATCCCATTTTAACCCACACACCCACACCTGCTTATGTTCCATTTTTTTTTTTTTTTTGCTGCTTTTCCACCCATTTTCCAACCCCCCTCTCCGTTCTCCCCTCTCCCAATGGTAATCGCACGCATCGGTCGGACATGTATACGTTTTGACAACCTTCCCACCTGGCACGACGTTTTTGTCTGTCAACCATTGTAATCATATTTCCAGCAGCAGTTAACCTGGCGAGGGGTTGAAATGGGTCTAAAAACCAGGTGTGGAAAGAGGCAGTGGTAGGGGGGTTGGCCAACACGTTTTGTGCCGCAAGGAAATTTAAGCCAGAAAAAAAATTATGTCTAGATTTGGCTAGATTTTCGTGCACAATAATATCTTAAGAGATAGTTAAAATTTTCTGAAGAAAAACTAAAGAAAATTCTCACAATTGTTGTGTTAAAAAGTCGTCTTAAGGATAAATTTGTCCAAACTTGCAGGGATATTGTTTGAGAGGGTTTCACATGAGGCAGAAATCCTTTCTTTCAGCAAACTCTTTTTTTAATGTAAATAAAATAACATTACAAAAAATAGAGTTTGTTATGAAAGTGCAGCTAAAAAACAAAACCTGGCTGCTTTTTTTTTGCACCCTAAAAAAAAGTAACCATAACATTTCAATCAAATTTCTCAATCAATAATTACAGTTATCTTATATCTGCTTATGAGAGGGAATTTTCCCACACTTTTCCTTGTTTTTTTTTTGTCTCCGCTTTATTTTACTTTGTTTTTGTTGTTGGCTTTCTAGTCTTTCGCATTGTGCACGTTACGCATACGCCCCGTTGACGTTGCCCTTTTCTCACTCTTCCTTAAAAAAAAAGCAAAACAGAAATAAAGCAAGCTTCCATTGTATACGGAAAATGGGGAAAAGCGGAGAAGATTGTTCTCTTATGGCTGGGAATGAAGGAGCATTTTTCGGGGGGAGCGTAATAATATCCATACAAAGAACAACAATGAGCGGAAGGGCGGAGGGTGGGGAATATTGTGAAATTGATATTGATATTATGCAATCGAATCGAAACGGAACGCAACCGAAAAAAAGAAGCTGAAACTCAACCATGAGAGTTGATTTTACGAGCCTTAAACATGACACTGAAATGAACTTTTGTCGGTAAGGGATTTTACGGTACAAAGGGGGGAGGGTCTCTGGGATGTTGTTGAACAAATGCATACGCAGATTTTTATGACAGTCCTCTTGCGGAAATGCTGCGGATAGGAAGGGAAAGGATTTCCGCTGTCAATGCAATCCCACTCATGTGCTAGGTATTTCAATTTCCTCAAAAGTCCACGCAACTTTGCTAAATGAAATGGAACTTAATGGGCAATGAAAAACATACTTAAGGTTATTTGGAAATTTAAATTATAAATTTACTAGGATTTCCAGGGAATGTTTATAAGATAGTTTTCCTTATTTTCATGGCTTAAGTATTTTTACAAAACTAATTTGCATAGTTGTTAAAGCTGTTTTTACTTTCTATATTAAATAGTGTACATTTGTCATAAATATTAAATATTTATGATTATTTTAACAGTTGTTTTCTTTATTGTATTAATTTTTTATTATTTTCAAAACAAGTTTTCTTTATTATTGATTACTTCATGAAATAATTAATCTTAAGGGAAACCTGGTTTTGATTGAAAATAACTACAAGTAGAGTAGCAACTTAGTTGATTTGTGAGTTCGTTTTTGGATTTGATTTACAAATCAAACAGTAACCAATGGTCCTTCAATCAAAATCATCGCTCCGAATTTTGTTTTGTTTTGTTTTGGTTTTCCCTGGCCTGGAAATTTTCGGTGGCATCGTGGACTTCATTTTCTCTTTGTCACCGTTGTCGTTGTTTTTTCCCCCCAGTTCTAATTTAGAATCGGATTCCACAGTTGCTTTTCGCACTCAGAAATTACTCATAAATATGTTGATTCTATGCTGTGAAATGAAATTTAATTTTGTCTGTGTGCTGGTCTCAGCTCCTTCCGCCTGTTTGTTATTAATAATGTAAACGTTTTAATATTTAATATTGCGCATACGACATGTTGCGCCATTTTATATATATATATATATTATTTTTTTTTTATTTGAAGCTTCTCAACATTGCTGACATTTAAATGAATTTTCAATAATTTTGCTGTCGGTTTTTTGGCAGCAGCCGATAGAGTTGTTGTTGTCGTATCCTGCGAAAACACATACCCAGCAGCCAGCCAGCCAGCAAGCACTTAACGCCTAGAAAGGACCTTCGCACCCACAAGTCCCCCTGCCAACCCCAGCTTCCTTTCCCCCGTCAACTTTTTCAGTGGCGCAACCTACTGCCGAAAATGCCATTTGTGCAAATCTAATAAACAGCGAACCGCATTAAATTTGACAGTGGAGAAGAAGGTGCTGAGGGAAGGGGGAGTTTTCTGTGGGATATATGAGAATCGTGTCCTGACTCTCCCTCTCCCTCCCACTCCCACTCTCTTTTTGAGCGAGCGAACGTGTCAATCGAGGGGAGATTGTGGGAACGGAGAATGTGTCCTGGTGGGCGCCACAATGGCCCAACTTTCATTATAGCCACCGCCATCTAAGAATTTCTTAACGCAAAGCCATTAGGGACTATGTTGCCTGATACCTTTTCTTGCCTTGCCCTTCTTTTTTTTTTAATGATAGAAATGTAAAGTTCATAAAATAAACTGCGTGAAAAACATAAACATAATGAGTTAATATGATGTAACGGGGAATTTTTAATAATAAGTAGAGAATATATTTTAAAGATAGATTTTACTATGGGTTTTTGAGTTGAGAAAATATGTTTAAAGTCACTTTTAATTTTTTTTTTTTAAATTAACTTAGTTTTTATTTACCACTTGGCATTTTCAATCTTTTAGCTAATTCCCTCATTTTTTAATTATTGTAAAATATATTTTTAAATGTTTTATGTTCATTAGATCCTTGATGTAGAGCCGCCACATCTTGTGGCATAAATCACAACTGCCCCAAGCAGCCTGCTTGGGTGAGAGATAGAAAAAAAAGAGTGTATTTTTGTATTTTGTATTTCATTTTTTTTTTTCTTTCCTATAAAATCCCACCGCTAACTGGCGAATGTATGACACATTTCGCTTTTGGGATTTGCGCGGACGAAGGACGCCTTTCGCTTTCACTTTCGCCTTGCTTTTCCGCTCTATTCCCCGCCTGCTTTTTCTTTCGATGTGTAGTTTAGGCCAAATTAACATATCACACAGGCCGCAGCGTCCTTGGCAGCCTGATGCTCCTTCGCCATCGCTTCACTTGCCACTTTGAGATGCGACCTTATATCTGCGTTACTATAGTCAGTCCTTGAATAGGTACAAGAAAATATAGTCGCGGGTGAGTAAATTCTGGTAAAATAAATACAAAAAATATTTAACCAATGGCAAAAAATGAAATACTAAGAATGAAAGAAATAGTTGATTTAACATTATTGCTTCAATACAAATCAATATTTTATGGTTATAATAAATCGATAACAAGATTGTAAATAATTTAATTACAATTTGTTTTGTATCTTTGTGATATTTCAAGTATTAAAATATTTGCATTGACGGCCTTTTCTACATATATGTATAGAAAAATATATTAAAAGAAGATCCTAATTAATATCCCGAATAATATATTTTTGTATATTTTTCGATAAATTATAAATACTTGCTATTTTTTTGACCTGGACTGTACAGCTTTGCTATGTACATAGGCCTAGGAAATGGCCCATTGACTGCCAACCACTTGGCTGGCGCTGCAGTCAAGTTTTGTGAGGCGCTACGGCTTCGTTTTGGTTTATTTTTTATTTTTCCGTTTTCTTTTTTGGTTTTGGTTACGTTTTTCTCGTCACGGTTCATATCGCGTTTTTGACGCTGTCTCTGAATTATTCTGAATGTCAAACGGGGGACCCACAAAAGGTGAACCAATTTTTAGCAAGAAATTTTGGGCAAAAATAAAGTTTGATCTTTATTAATTTTTTTTTTGTAACTTAAAGGGAAGCTTTTTTAAATTTTAAATTACAATGAATAATTATTCATATAAAATGAAATTATTGAAAATTTCGCTAGTAAATACAACAGAATCTTGTTCGTTTATGTTTTATATTTTTAGATTTTATAGAAATGTTATGTAAGGCTTTAAAATAAACTGAATGCTTGGGACTCATCGATATATATCTTTAAGTTTTTCTTTTTTCTTCTCGTAAAAATATATCTCTGTCCTGGTTTTTATAGTTTTCCTATATAGTTTTTTCCGGCAATTAAAATTAATTAACTCCATAAATAAGGAGAATGTATGGCAAATAGCATATAATATGGACTTTCATCTTTTCCGAGAGTTGGCATTGCAGCCACATCTCTTTTATATATCTTTATATATAGTATATATCTTATATGGTATATATATTATATAATATAGGAGTACCCACGCACTCAGGCATTACAATGTGACATACGCCGATAAGCGGGACAAAGTTTGCGTCTGCGATTCCTTGTCTAGTCCTTTGTTCTACTTGAAATTCGAATTACACTCAGAAAAAAGGATGCAAATTACAAATCTAAAGATAAGCACTATTTTTTAATAATATAAAAGGTTATCAAGGTATTACATATGAGCTTTATATACACATGTCTCTGTGTCCATTTATGGAGTTCTGCTTACAAGTTTAAATAAAATAAATGCCTTTTGTCTGGCCAATCCGTATCTATAATTTATGGGGAAGAAAAATCGTAACCCATTGATTGCTCTTATATTTATTTTCTCCTTCATTTTCACCCAAAAGAAAAACACCATTGATGATGATTCATTGTTCGCTGTGAATGCAGGTAATATTTTTTATTTTCTTTGTAATTTTTATTTGTTGTGCCACTACCTTTGTTCTTTTTCTTTTTTATTTACTTTTATTTGTTTGCTGATTGTTGTTGGTGGTGCTGCAATTTCTGTGTCAGACAATAAAGAGAGCATTTCATTTGAATAATGTGAAAACATTTTGTTAGACACCCGCTGCTGCTGCTGGCCGCATAATTTTCCAACTAAGACCACCCTCCACCCACTGAATGATTTTCCACCTGGCTGTCAGGGCTTTTAAAACTGCTCACCTGACATGCCGATTGCCTTTGTCTGCACATAAATATATGTCCAAATATATGGCCCAAAACATTGATTGCCTATTGATGGACAGGCAGGGTACATTTTGGTCATTGCAATTGTTCCTTTGCTGTATTATTTCCAATAGTTTTTTGGAATTATTTCGAGTCGTTTTAGGTAATTTAGTAAAGGGAAATTATATCACTTATATGGGAAAAATTGATGGACAGGTCGTAGGCGTAGGAGCCACCTTCCTTGGGAGTTTCGTAGGACTGACTCCCTCTTCCTTTCTCCAAGCCAGAAAGTATGCCACATTATTATTGCCGATGTCGAATCAATTGGCCGCATTTACATGCCACTGAATAAATCACAATCCATACGGATACATGTACATATGAATAATTTGTGGACGCCATTTGGCTCGTGTTCGTTTCCAACTGTAATTGCTTTATAAAAAGCATGTTTTTGGGTCACCCGACAAAAAATTGCAGCAGCAGCAGCAACAGCAAACATAATCGATTAGATTAGGCTAGTAACGAGAATCAATAAGCGGTTCTGCGGGCTCCTTTCGATTAGTGACCAATTGGTATTGGGCCACCAAATTGGCTTTCGAGCCCTCTAATTGCCGTTTGTCATTAATTGAGATGCTATTTATTAGTTAATTGCCGTTTGATTGTGTGTTTACAAGCGGTTACATGCAGGTTTTATTTAATTGATTTAACAAGTTGAAGAGTTTAAATAAATACTTTGTTATTTATTTATTTTTAGTGTAAAATATTTATATTTTCAAGGGTGTTTTTTGTTTTAAGGCAAAAACGCATAAATCAATATTATCTAAAATGGCATCAACCTTCATTTTCCGCGTTGTACTTCTTTTAGAATTTTAAGAAGCAAAGCGAAAAACATTTAAAATATTTCTGGAATTTCAAAAAAAATATTGTTAAATAGTTTTTTTTAACTGTTTTAACATTGAATATTGGCATTTGTTTTAGAGAGCAGCACACCGGCAACGTTGCGTATGAGTAATAAACTTGAAAATGTACTAAGATAAATTTTACAACATAATTTTGCTGTAGAGAATAATGTTTTCCTTGAAATTATCAGTGCATAAAGCAGCGCCTATGCTCTAGGCATAAATCAAATAGAATTTTAGTTAATTTTCTGCAACTGAAAACGTATAAAACCCAATGAAGCTTCACTGTTAAGTTTATAGTTTTCGAAATGTCTTACCCAACGCTCATTGGACTTTTGGTTTTCCTGGCCGTCTCTGTGTGGGCCCAGGATAATAATCCAGTTCTGAATAATTCAATCAGTTCAGTGGAAGTTCACGAGGACCTTGCTGGAGCTATTCCAAGTGGTATTCTCCATAACAAGAGCCATGGATTGAATCTTGAAAAGCCCAGCTCCAGCAAGTGGCATCTCCGTCGCCTTCCTTTAAAGAAACTCAAACTTTCGCCAGATGAGAAGCGAGTGGTGCGTGTTCTTAAGAAATTGGGCTTACTGAGTAGTACCGAAACGGCCGAAAGGGTGGTGGACTCCTTGCGCAATAACAAGGATCTATTGCGAAAGTTCAAGAAATTACTCGACGAGGTTGACGAGGAAGAGGAGTCGGATGATTTCCTTACATCCTTTTGGGATTTGATCTTTTGTTAAAGTTAACAAACTGATTACTGTCAAATCAAAATATTTATTCAGTTCTTCAAAAAGTAATAATAATATTGAATATATATATATTTTTCAACATATGAAATGTTCCCAAATTCAATAAAATCAAATAACTTTTTCATACCTTAAAAAACAAATATTGAATAATCAATTCAATTTAATTGAGTTTACAAAAACTATACAACGAATCGATAGCATTTAAATATGCTATTATCGTGAATGTCTTAAATAGTTTATCTATAGTTTTTTTTTCGACACTTGTGGCTTTTGTTTGGTTTGGTTTTGTTTTAAGTTAAAACACCAAACAAATGATTGTCATAAATTTAATGGCTACAAACAACGACAACAATCAGTAGCGCTTTTCCCTCGATTTTCCTCCGACTTTCCCCCCCTCCCGATCCCTTTGTCATCTTCCCTCTCATTCCCACCTGCACGGCGAAATGTGCCAACTGTTGAGTTTCCTTCCGCTTCCGAAGGGGCGGGAGGTGGGTGAGCGTTAGGCGGGAGAGAAAGTAGGCGGCAGGAGCCAGAGAGAGACAGAGTGAGTAAGAGAGAAAGTAAGGAAGGGAGAGGGAACAACGGATAGCGAGAGGGAGAGAGAGCGAGTGAAAGTGCCGCAGTGTGATACGGCTTCTTATGCTCTCGCCCTCTCTCTCTTTCTCTGCGGCACTTTCTCTTTCTCCCTTTTCTGTTGCACACACTCTCCGCCGGCATTCGCGATGGCTGCTTACAGGTGTTTTGGCCCCACTTCGGCCACGCTCGGCAAAGAGCCGAAATGTCGCCCTATCGCTCGGTCCCGCCGCCTAACGGTTTACCGTTTATATTCCTTCAACGGACTCGGCTTGGCATCAGTTTCATTTGAACGGTCGAGGCGAGTTGTGCCACAAAAAGCAGCAAGCCAGCGAAGCCACATAAACCAACTCTCTGGAACTCTCAGTTCTCCAACTCTACATCGATAAACATAAACATTGTTGTAAAACATAAACAGAAAAAAAAAACAAACCATAAAAAAAGAAAAACATTAAACAAAAAACATATAAAATATCTAAACTAAATTAAGCAACTTCTTTTTTTGTTTGTGCTTCTAAGTGTTGTGCCACCCAAGCTATATTATTAACTTGTACAAATAAACTACAAAATAAATAAAAACAAAGAAATTATATATTTATATATTACAAAAAAAGTATCATTAAAACAAATACATTTTCGAAAAACTAATAAGCTAATTTTTTGAAAAAACAAAACTGCTGCCGTGTAAACGCAAAAAAATGTGCACAAAATTCTCATTAGATTCGAACGACTGAAAAGTGCGTTCCCATTGAGAAACTGAATGCGAAACGGTAAATATAATCCTATATATTCCAAAAATCATTAATTGGCATTAAAAAAAAAAAAAAACAGCAAAAACGAGCAAATAAGAGACCAATTCTGTGGAATTATGAATGAATTTCGTGAGTGAGTGTGCCTGTGTTTTGGGATTGTTGTTGTTGTTTTTTTTTTTGAAATTAATTGTGAAACATGTCTCTGATTCCAATATTCTCAATTGGTAGCAAATATCTGTGATTGTTCTATATACATATTTCCCGGAATCTCCAAATAAAACCAAATAAATGAAGCTAATTTTGGAATTTTCTAGAATTGTTTTTATTCGATTTATTTTGGTTTTATTTCGGGTTTTAAAAGAGTTTAAATGGGAATATTTGAATCCCATATTCTTGGAGGGTTTTAGAGATTATGAGAATAGAAGTTCAAAGTAAGGAAACATATAAAACAAAAATTATAATCAAGTTTAAAAATATTTCGAATTATTTAATATATTTATTACAATTTCACTTTTCATATTATGTTTTTATTTTTTAAAAACATTTAATTTCAATTTAGTTACAATTTTAATTAGTTGTTTAAACTTTAAACTTAGAGTTTTTTAAAAAAAACTTCCTTATCAATCTTTAAATTTGGTTTTTATTAATTTCTTACCCTGCTCTGTTATTGCTTTTTCGCTGGAAAACAAAAAATTTCCATTCTTTATGCCATTCCTTATGCCATTCTATATAAATTCAATTACCAACATTTTCATTGTCTTGCTCTTTTGGCCTCAAACCCCACTTCCTCCCCTTCCTGCTCGTGTCTGTGTTGTGCCAATGAGATGATTTAATGAAAAATTTTCTACGATTTTTGCGCATTAGCCCCGATGGCAATATACATATAGCACACATATAAATATTGATATATATATTTTTTTTGTTGTTTTGATGTCTCTCCATAAATTCGAGTCGTCGAAACAAACTCGTTACGCATACGCCGCGTGTGCAATTGTATTAAATTGCTGGCCACAAGAGTGGCGAGGCGAGGAGAGGCCACTCTGGCTTAGGATTTGGGCCCCTTGTCGACCGGCCTCGTTAACCGAACTTGTTGCCGCAATCGCACAAAATACAAAGCTCCCTGGGTGCACTGTAAAAAATATAGTTTTTTATCTAAAGGTTTTTTATTATTATTATTAATTGATTTAGTTATCAGTTGAGTGCAGGATTGATTATTTGATTTTATGGTTAGTAACCCCAAAAATGTTAACTTTATCATTTCCCTGGTACTTTTCTCTACTATATTTACTTTTCAGCTTCCTTTTTCTCTCACTGCAGCCATACATGAGCATCCTTCGTACGTGTCCTTTTGCTAATCGCTGCGTTTAAGCAACTGCATGAGAGCTAGTTGCAGCGCTTGTATTGGCGCGTGACCGCCGAACTGGATCCCTGCCGGCTTTTCTCTCTGATATAAGAGCGCGAAATGGGCCAAAAAGGAAAGCGGTGTATAAGGTGTGTGTGAGTGTGTGTGTGTGTTTGGGTGTAAGTGTGTATGGTGTGTGTGTGCAGCCGGCAATCTTTGATTTCCCCTTTGCAACAACAGGAAAACGCCAGCCAACGTGGCGTATACGTGGTGGCATTGGTGTTTCCTTATTTTGTTTTTTCGTTTTCTGCTTTCTCAATTTCATTTTTTTTTTTGTGTTTTTTTTGTGGCTTGTTCTCTATTTTTTTTTTTTTTTTTTGGCCTGGCTTGAGTGGAACATGGGGCTTGTACTCTGACTTTTGAATGCATTCAGAGTCTGATAAAAAATCGAGCATACATATTTCGGGGGCTTGCTATCTGCACGCATGAAAAAGTTTAAGGAGCGCGGAAATAATTGAAATATTTCCCTTTCCCCAAAAAATCTGTTGCCTTCTCTACAAAAACCAAATTTTTTTTTAAGCTTAAAAAAATTCAAGGGAAGTAGAAAAGTAGAAGTAGAAAGATTATCTCCAAAAGAAGCAGAGAATGAAAGGAATATTTTTTATAAATATACAATTTTGTTTTGAATAAAAAAATAAAAAACTGAACTTGAACATTTATTGAAAACTTCAAGTTAAGGAATATTAGAATATATAACAAACTGTGGATTTAATTCACTATAAACTTTAAGCACAAAAGAATATATTTTTTAATATACTCAAAGATTTATTAAACAGTCCGAAAATATCTTCTAAGGATACAGGTTTTTCTTAAACGCAAATAAGCATAGGTTATCACACCTCCTTTAAAGGCTTCCATCACTTGTGGGTTTTGTACAATGAATTTGTCAAGAGACTTTTTTGTGATTTTATTTTAGCAATAATATATTTCTCCTTTCTGCCAAATCTCTTATTTTACATATTATAAATTTAATTCAATTGTTGAAACATTTTTTTTGCCTTTGCTTCACTTCACATGAAATATTCAATTTTCATTTCCTTTTTTTATGCATATATAAAAACCAATAAAAATACACATAAAAATTGAAGAACAACAGAATAGGAATAGGAAAAAATAGGGGGGAAAAAAGAAAAAGAAACAAATAAGTGGGATGGAGAGAAAGGTTCAAAATTCCCTGAGGCAACACCAGAGGAAGCTTGCGGAAAAAAAGGGGTACCAAGGAGTGGTGCAAGCTGTGTGTTAATTAATAGAAATAAAAGAAAATTCTCATATTTTTCACGCTGCTTTTCCGGGTAATTTATTAACCTTTTTTCACCACCATCAATCATTGCCCATTGATGGGAAGGGGGTATGAAAGGGGCGGTGTGCATTGATAACATGGCTTTGGGGGCATTTGGCTAAATAAATATTTTGATGGAAAATATCACAACTCATACGAAAGACTCCCCCTCATACCTGATGGCATTTTAAGTGGAAAACAATGTTTGCTGCGATGTGAAGGATCTGGATATGCATTATTATCAGCACCGTTGCAGGAATTTAATGGGGGATTTCCCCTGAAATCGGAGCTATTAGAAAGTTAATCCATCCAGAAGATGCTTTCTCTACAACTTAAATTCAATTTAATTGTAACTCCAAAACTTAATTTAAAAGAATTCAAAACATACACCGACGATGGATGCCTCTTAAAGGGAATTTACTCGAATTTGAATGGATACAAGTATATATCCTTCCTTTTTTCCCCCTCACCAAACCCTTATCATTCGTCCTTGTTGTTGTTGTTCTTGATATGGAAAGCTGAAGTTTTTGGCGTTGCAGGTGAACAAGCAAGAAGCTCTTCTCGGATAAAACTGGGGGGCAAGAGTTAAGTGATTGCTCCTGCTGAGCTTTTAGCCTGTCAGAGAGACACAGAGAGGGGGTTTTTTTGTGTTTATCTATTGTTTGGGTGCTTGCCTCGGACAGACATTCGGACAGAGCGAACTGACAGTTGTCGGTGGGTAAACATTCGAGCATTTGGCCATCCATACCAACCAAACCATCCATTGCGAACCCAATTTTCGGTGGCTATTTATGTTCTTGTCAAGGCGCCGGCACACATGGCGTATGCTCGATGCGCCAAGAGCCAGTTATGAGGCCTTAACAGGCCATGGCAACAGCAACATTAAATGAGAATATACTACACTATCCTGCATGAGATGGATTTTGAAGAAAGTTTTTAATTAATTAGAAACTTTTTCGTAAATAATTTCCTAGTTTTTGTTGGGTATTTATAATAATTTGAAGACTTTAACTGCAAACTCGTTACGCATACGCCGTGTGTGCAAATGTATTAAATTAAATATGCACTTTTTGGTACATAATTTTCCAGTTGTGACAGGGATTTGATATATTTTCAAGATGTTTATAATAATTTTGAGACATATTTCTGTATTTTGTATTGTATTTGCTATAATTTTGAAGTGTAGTCTGGCATTGGAATCGAAGTAACCAAGTAGCAACCGTCGTCCGCAATAACTAACGTAGTTTGCCTAAGCAATTTGGCACTTGTGCGCTTTATGGCGCCCACTGGTGCAACACCCTGCACAGTGGGCCAAAGGCTATTAATCATGCATCGTCCTTCCCCCTTTAAGTGGGAATTAAAAGTTTTTCCAGGACGATGGTCATTAAAATTTCAAATACTTTCAAAGAAGAGAACTCTGGCATTAAAGGAATTAAAGTTAATTTGTTGAAAGTTTTTAAAGTTTAAATTGTAGGAATACCTGATATCTGGTTCACCAGAAATAATTATTTAAATAGCAATTTATATTTAAATCTAAACAATTCCGCTGCAAAAAAATTACTCTTCCAATTAAATAGCAATTTTCTGATTTCTGATCAATTCTATTCCCTTCAAACTCACTGTTTTTCACTCACCAAACCAAGAGACACATCCAGAACGGGGCCGGGAAACCCCCAAAGGTATGGGGGCATCCCGGTGGCTATGGAGTCCTGGCACGAAGCGAAAGTGGGACTGACGTGGCACATGTGCTTAACTGCCAACGTGGGGCGACGTCTGATATATTTGCATACAAAAGTGTTGTCACTGTGTGTGTGTCCTGCCAAAGATAAATTCGACAAGGTGGAGGACATATGGGGGCTATATATACATCTATATATACTATATGGGAAAAATCGGTATAGGGAAAGGAATATGTGCTAAGCAAAAGGAAGCAGCAAACGGCAAACAGCAACAGTACCAGCAAGCGGAAACGGAAACGGGCCAAAGGATCTGGTGAAGTGGCAACTGAGGACATTACGCATACGCCATGTGCACCCTGAATGGGGAATCTCGGCTGCAATTTGCCATTGATTGAAGTGAATAAACGATTGCCAAACATTGTTAAAACTGCAACACATTTATTTGGCAAAGTCAACTAAATAAATCCCGCCCTGCCTCGGCACCGAAAACGAGTCCGTGGGGGAAAAAGCTGGCTTTTTCGGGTGTATGCTTTAATTTCCCCGTCGACAGCTGTCAACTGTTATGGGGTTTGTGTAGACAAACACAAAAGCCACCGAAATTTGACAAACTGCAGCAGCATATATGTATTTGTGAACATAAAAAAAAAAAATAGCAAACCAACAGAGACCGATTTTATGGTTATTTTTATTTACACCACAGAGTCATTGACACGCCTTGGAAAAACTAATAAAGTTAAACTAATCTAGCGATTATTTGAATATAATCTACTAGAAGGATTATTTACAATGAGATTTCATTATTTTCTAATACAAAAATTTAATTAATTTCATATATAAATTAGCTTTAAAACGAAAACTGAAGCTAATCACTCCAAAATCATTCATTATTTATGCTTAACAAACTGTAAAGTACCCCGAGCTCATCTTTCTGAATTCATATTTCATGAATTTAATTATAAACTTGTTCCAATATAGTAGAGTATGTTTTTGGCTGGGCACTTCCTGAAAGTGTTAATTATTGCATTTGCGATGCATTACCAGGGGATTCTTGCTTGGCCAGCTGCGAGTTTGTAACACAAGTTATGAGCTGGAAAACTTTTCGACTGCCAAATCGAATCAGCAGCTAATCAGAAACGAAGAAAACAAAAAAATAAGATGCAAATTATACACTTTTAACCAAGTTTATGGCCTGGCCATTTTGTTTATAAAATTGAGCTTCTTACGCAAGTACTACCAATTTTTATAACTATAAAACTAACTCAATTAAGCCTTTATAATCCCACCAATTATTATTCAGACAAGCTTTATTGGTTATAGTTTTTGACTTTATATTTTAAAGCATCCATTTTCACGTTGGAAAATCATCTTTTTTCTTCCACATAAAAGAAAACACAATTGAGCAATAAACAACTTTAAGTTGTTTTTCATTTTTATTTGTTACCACCGGCAACAGATTTTCACGCATGAAAATCCAAATGAAAATGGCATAAACGAAATGATGGATGAATGGAAATGGGGGAAAAGTGGGAAAGAGGGTTCGGAAAATCTTTTGTGCGATTCGAAAAGTTGGAAGGTAAAAATGGAAGCATCTGTTGACTCGTTGCGAAATGCGGGAATATTTCGAGATTTCTGCATATTTTCATCAAAGCAATTTATATGCACATGTGGCCTGTGTCCCGTGTCCCGTGTCCCGTGTCCTGTATGCCGTAGTCCATATCTTTGGCTCCTTCTTCTCCTTGCCGCCGTGTCGTGCACAGGGATCTTAATTGCATGGCCCCATCCACACGTCCATACACTGGCACACACTTGACCTTCGCTTCCCGTCCGCCGGATGGCATGAATAGTTGAAGTAAAAGTGTTTGACCAAGCACAGCAAGGGCCACAAAAATATATGTTTTTGTGAGCACAATTTAAATTTGAAAATTTTACAAAAATATTATTATATTAAATATTATTGTACAATTTTTTTTTTATAAAATTGATCAAACAAAATATTGCGCCTAATATAAAAACAAAATTATTATTAAATTTGTTCAAAAATTTGTTTAATTTATATGGAAATTTAAAACATAAATGAAATATTACTTGCTTATGAATAATATTATCGAAAAAAAGATAAATATGTAGATAAAATTTAAAGTAATTGTTATGGATTATTTCTTATTGAGGTCAATATAGAAACAGTATAAATATATCAATATTAATGGTGCAGGAATAGTAATATAAATTATTTAGGCTTTTTCATTAATTCGATAAATATTCAATAAATAAACAAACAATACTCTTTTGTCAAATTGTAACTATTTATTGCACCCACAATTGTACAAGTGGTGCATGGTCCAGTCCAAGAGCAAGTCCTTTTGCTTCTCGGCTTAACCCTTGATGTCCGAAACAGTGCCCTCTCCTTTTCGGCCCCCCAATTCTATGGGGCTTAAGCACACGACGAGACACTTGGCCACGTTGACAGCTCATAAAATTTGCATATAAACTGCTTAGCCAGATAAGACGGCATTTTCTGTTTCCTTTATATATTCCGTATTCCGTATTCCGTATTTCGTATTTCGTATTCTGTGTTCTGTATTTTTGTTTCTGTTGTTGTTGTTGTTTTACTCTTGTAGTCCGCAGCTACTTTTCCTGCTCGCATTTCTTGGTTTTCCCCGTCCTTGACCACACCCCTCTCTTCACCACCCTGCAGAAGCACTCGTCGTCGTCGGTTGTGCCCTGAAACTTTGCTAATTAGTCGGCATTAGGCAGCAGTTGGTAATGGTAATGCATTTTCCACTGCAATTTCCCTAAATTAGCAACAAGAAATTGCCAAGAAATTTCTGTTAAGATTACTTGGAGTTTGTAAATACATTTTGAAATATATTTTCTAAACTTCTTAAGTTAGAAACCTTTTTTTCTAGCATTTAAATATTTACATATTTAAATATTTATTTTTCTAATTATGCATAAAACTAATTAATTGTTTTTTCCAGAAAGCTGTTTAGAAAAAAATGTTTTAATAAGCTTGGACTTTTTTTTTTTTAAATCACTTCTTGGTTGGTAAACTTTTGCAATGAATATTCATATTGATGCAGCTGCAATTTTCTACGGACAAAACTTGTTCAATAGATCTCGCAGAACTTCTTCTTCTCGTCGTTTGGCTGACTCTTTACTTTGTAATTATTTATTTATTTACTTTTTTTTTTGTTGTAGTATTTATTTTTTACTTTTTAGTTGAAGAGACCCTTGAGGCTAGAGCAGCATGGGGTAATGGGAAAAATCTTGCCCCGTTTTCCGAGTCAACAGGCCATTCAAGTTGCAGCTGCAACAGTCGCATTTCAGTTCCGTCAAGGACAGTTGGAAAATCAAATTCGGTTGGGTTTTTCATGTGAAGGATAGTGGGTGCACTGAGACCAAAAATAGGGGGTTATAATTATTACTTTAATATAGGAAATATAAATTATATTTTACCAAAATTTCGGAGCTTAAAGAATTATTAAAAAGACTAGTGATTGCTGGTACTTTTTTTTTATTTAGCAAACTAAATTGTTAAGGAATTTTCTATTCTTAAAATATAAAGATTTGTTTTATTAAGGCTGCATTCTCTCGCCTTTTTCCCTGTGCACCAGCAGCCATGACGATGGATTTCCCTGGTTCCATAAATCTGGACAACAGTCTCTCCAATATCGTCCATAAATAGGCTAAAGCTTATTCACACTCGCCCATCTCCGTGTCCTTTTTGATGTCATCACAAATTTGTTTCGCTTTTGGCTCCGTTTTGGGTTCTTTTTTTTTGCTTTTGGCCCTAGAAATTTCTTCGGTTTTGGCCATCTATCATAGGGCGCTAACTGTGGGACAGCTGCGACTGCTGTGCTGTGCTTACTTTTTGCAGTTGTGTTCCATCGGCCACTATTAGGGCCTGGCTAACAAAGGGGGCGTGCCTGCTGCCGGGGCTTGTTTTTGCTTTATTTCAGATTTTCTTGTTTTTTTTTTGTTTTTTTTTTTTTTTGTCTCAGTGGGTGGCCGTCGCGTATAAAACGAAAAAGATTTACGAGACATTGAACTCGCTCCCCCTCCTCGCCTATTATTGTGGGCTGCTCTTTTTGTATCTGTCGCAATATTTGGCTGGGTTTTTTGTTTTCGTCATGGGAACCGTAAATAGTTGATATATAAGGCATTTCATTTGATTGCGAGACATAAAAACTATGCTTGGAGGGTGTTTATAATTTAATTTTGATCGTAAAAGATATTGTTGTATTAGGTTTTTTTGTTGTGTTTCTTTGTTTATAAGTGAATTTATTTTATTAAATAAACATATGTTATATAAGAGAATTTTCCTCTGATTAATTTATAAATACAAACAAAATATATCGAGTATCAAGTAGATCCCTCTTAGCTCTGGTTTCCCATTTCAATTTGTATCTTTTTTTTTTATTGTGACCGCAGCAAAATAAATGCCTATAATATTTGGCAGATGAAAAACTGGCGGGTACACGAAAAACTGTGTGAAAAACTGAGAGAAAAACTGTGCGGCGGCCATGGCCAGGGCCAGTGTCAATGCCAAGAGCAACAAAAAAAAAAGGAAAAAAGAACAACGAATGACAAATGTGCTTTTTATTTTAATGTGTGTAACATTCGGGGGCGTCATGTTGATAATAATGATGATGTGAGTGCTGTTTTTCTTGTTGCTGCTCTTTTTTTTTATGTTTTCGGGGCGATGACCGCATTGCTCATACGACATGTTGCACGCCGCGCACAAAAAGTTATGCAAATTAATGATTATGAGCGATACTTGGCGGGCTCTCAATGAAAATTTATAGATGCCCAGACGGGCATCAATGGCTATTTGCATACAAGTACGCATAACATGCATATATGTACATATCTAAGTAGCTATGTAGCTTTGCATCTTTATGGCTATGTATCTATGCTCGCCTGCCAACTTGTGGCCTGATTTATGCTTGTTTAATGGCTTTTTTGTGCGCCCAACTTGGTTCGAATGTTGATCTTTATCTGCTCTTTCGGTGGGATGGGGGGGTAAAATGGCAAATTGAATATCTGCTGCAACCGAATCGAGAAAGTTGCAAGGTTGCAAATCTTGCCGACGGCAACTTTTGCTAATTAAAAGACTCGAAAGTTGACAAAGTGCAGTTGCGTTGGAGCAACTTTGATTGAGTTTGCTTGTGTGGGCCTTAAAATGACGGTTTTAATGTGTCTAGCTTCGGGGTAATATATTATTTTGATTAAAACTTGTCATCTTCTTAGGTTGACAGAGTAATATAATTAATAAAAGAATGTAAATAATCATAGAAATATTTAAAACTGGGTATAAATATAGAAGATTGCTTTCTTAGGGGGAATATCTTACAGTTGAGCTTAAAAATCATACAAAAAAAATTTAAAATTTAAAAATGAGTTCAAAGTTATTCATAATTGATCTTAAAATATTTAGAAATAAAATTTAAAAATTTCTTCACTTCTTTTATGTTCTATAAAATTTGCTTAATTAATGTTAGCTTGGGCTCTTCATATTTTTATCAGTATTTACATTTATTTATATATTTTCAAAATATTTTACTTAGTCTCTCTATAGTTAGCCTTTCCATTTTTCGATTTAATTAATATTTCAACAAATCATTATAAATATCCTCTTAACAATTTAGATATTGACTTCCTTAATGCTTAACCTTTCGACTTATACGATTTGCACAGTTTTTAATAGTTAGTTTATGCAGTTAAATGTCTTTAATGATGCCTGGGGTCTATTAAATGGCCGAAACGCCCATCCGTGTTAAAATTAACATTAATTATCATATACAAATGTGTGCTAACAGAGGGAGAGGGAAAACTCTGAGCAAAGAGAGGAAAATTGCAATGAGATTTGTGTGAGAACTTGTTGCCTTTAATCTTGACACGCTCAATAAATTGGCAAGAAAATTGCTCGCTCATACCATGTTTTTCTTTTTGGAAAAATTTGGAAAACCTAAAAGTTTGCATAAACGCTTCAGTGGCTAAGATTTAATTAAATATTAAAACAGAAACAAATTTAAATTAAACCTTGGTATATATTCAAAAGAGTAACAAACCATTTAATAATATTTCATATGATTTTTACAATAATTAAATCCCCTTTTAGATTTTGAAAACAATTACGAAATATATTTGGTAAAAGTTTTAAATCAAACAAATTCCTATATAAAATCCAACTGCCATACCTGCGGGAAGTATGCAGCAAATATATATATATTCTTATATGTATGTATAAATCAAATTAATAAATCAAACAGGCAACGGCAACACAACTGCAGGGCATAAAACTGAAATTGAATTTTGAAAATAAGCTAAATGTTGAAAATAAAAGTGTGGAAATTGGTCGCAAAGCTCGCCACTGCCGCCATCGTCGCCGTCGCCAGGTGTTTAAATTTGTGACGTGATTAGACCGATCCGAGAGAGAAAGAGAGATATATAGAGATGCTAAGATCCGAAAGATAGATAAACACAAAATCCGAAACATTTTGTACCGTGTTATATGGCCGGGGGAGGCTCTTAAAAGATCACGTTCGGAGGGAAGATGTTTATTTTTAGGGAAAACAATGCAGACAGATCGCTTCGATTGCGGCTAGATGATGGATGATGGATGGACGGATGGATGGATGGCTGGACGGGTGGATGGATTGCCGATGATGATGATGATGATGATGATGATGAAAATGGGGGGAAAAACTGATTGAGGGCGGCGCGCAAATTGTGTGACGTCTTAGGGGCGGCATTAATTGTTATTGGATCAATAATAAGGCATAACAAAATCGAACAATTAAATCGCAGCCAAAAGCTGCCGAAATGTGTTCGTTCTGGGGGAATAAATCGCTGAATAATTACCGAATCAAAATAGAAAATTGAACTGGAACAAATATTTTTTTTGTGGCGAGAATTGTGCAATTGTGGGGTCTTTAAGACTAAAAGGTCATATATCTTTCATATTATTTATATCTAAAGTGTAGTTTTCTTCGTTTAAATTTTGATTTTCCAAACACCTCTTCAATAAATTTAAGTACAATTTTATTATGCAGACTTTTAATTAAATGTATTTAATATATAAATATATCTCAAAAATTAAATTGTATTCAAATTAATAAAACTATAAAAATGTAAGTGCAGCAAAACTGCAAAGTTTATTAACAAAACAAATCAAACTAAACAAGATTTATTGTAACTTCAAGGCATTGTTGAATATTTTTCAGTTCCCACATTATATTTAAGGGATTTCTCCTATTCAAAAGAATAAAGTCAATCCCAGTTATCAACAGAAATTGGTAAACAAACCTAAAATCCCGTTCAATTAGCCGGCAATCTTTTAGAGTGTTTATTATTTAAACCATTGTGTCTCCCAAAAGGGGGGCCAGCACACTGGCCATTTGATATTTGGCCCATGGCAAATAGAATTAACAGCCAAGAGACAGGGCTTAAGTGTGTAGTACACTGTGCTACCAAGTTGCCCCAGCAGACTTTTGCCTTTTGTTTTTATTGTTTTTATTGTTGATTTTGTATTTGTTTCTCCTGCTGCCACTGTCTGGAACTGAGACTGAGACTGAAACTGGGACTTTGAGTGAGACTTCGACTGAAAATAAGACAGACACAGAGGGAAGCGTTGAGCCGGGGGTAAAGGCATTGAAAGCCACGAGCTTACTTGTTAATCACAACAACCAAAGCTAAACAGACAATATGCAATAACTGCAAATGGGAGAGATGGGAGATCACAAAAATACACGGCACAAAAGGAAAGGATTGCAAAAGTATAGTAATAATGGAATTAATTTTTAAAATAATATACAAAATTATAGAAGCTATAATGGATATACAATAGAAATTTTTAATATCTTAAAAGTCCCCCAAACTGAAACAGTTATCTTCAAGCTCTTACTCTTTTTCATTGCAAATTCTGCATATATTTTTCAAACTATTTCAAGGGTTTTGTAGTTTTTTATTATTATTATTATTTGTTAGTTGAATTGAGAGGGAAGAGACCGACCTGCACAGCACAATGCTGGTAACAAATATTTGCATCATCAATTTTGCTGCGTCGTCAATAAACACAAAACCAGGGACCAAAGATGAACGAGAAAGTTGGCGGGTGACAAAAGGCGCCGTAAACGGATGGGGAAATAAAGGCTAAAGAAATGGTGGGGCGCCCAGGGGCTGAGACGTTGACGACGAAGACCAAGACGCTAAAAATAACAAAGTGCTGCACTTGAGCCACAAATATGACAGTCAGGATAACAGCGCCTCAGTGGCAAGGATAAGGATAACGCCGGGCACGGCCAAGAGCGGCAAGAATATGCTGCAGACGGGAGGAGAATCGCGGAGAATTGTGTTGAATCCGGGGGAATGGCGTTAAGTTGACGCTGACGAATGCGACATCTCGCCGAAAGTGAACCGCAAATACTTCAGAATGCATTAGGGTTGCCACGCGCTCTAATGGCTGAATCCTTGGGGATTTCAACTTTTTTTTTTATCCCTCGCTGTCCGCAAAGTGTTTGCGCCTGTCGCAGGGTTGTCAGGTCAACAAGTGGAGCATTGAATCATTTTCGCATAGGGGTGTTCCTTTATTGCCTAATTAATAATTTGGCTTTAATATTTGATTTGAAAGTTGTGACTTTAATATTACCATTTTATAAAAAAAGGAACAGGGTTTAAGATATTCAATTGAAAAATTAAATTTTAAGATTTATTTTAAAGAGTATTCACCCAACGCCCTGTGAGCTTTGCCCTTTTTCGCGTGACCATCTAATTATCCTGCCGTCGCCTAGCACCCACACGGCTTCCTCTCGCTCTCTCACATTTATCTTGGGCTGCAGAAATGTCAACTTGAGCGTATTATTTGCCTGTGGATGAGGATGGGAATGAGGATGCGATGCAGTTGCCTTGGGGCGATTTCCACCGCCAGCCTTGGACAGATCATCGTGGTCAGCATTTAGTAGGAATGGGCATGGGAATGGAAATGGAAAATGCACCGTCTATTTTCCTGTTCGCAGTGTGTGGGCGCTTCATTAAAAAGTTGCTGACTTGATGCCGCATGCCGTTGCCTTGGCGCACAACTAATTAAAAGCTTGCGTTTTGACTGCGTTTCTGTGGCGTTTTGGCTGCGTTTTTTATCGCCCCTTTGTCGCTTGTTCCTTCTTCATTTTTTTTTTTATTTTCTGCCCAGTCGTCACTTTTGTTATTGTTACTGTTCAGACCGTTAATTACATTAAAAATATATATATATATATATGTATATATATCGAATGCAAACAGTTGGGGGAGTCGTCATGTAAACAATTCTCCCTCCCCGCGGGCGAACAACTGTTGTAAATATCAAATTAAAATGACATTACTCCAGGCTACCAACGGCGGCGAGGAGGTGGCATTAATTAATTTTTAATGAATATGTATTGAAAATGCATTAAGAGAACTCGCCTCCGGCTTAAATTCGCTCATGCTCATGTTAATTTCACCAGCTAACATGTAAAAAATAAATATAATTTATATATTTCCTCTGAAGTTAATAATTTCATTGAGAATGGTTTTTTAAAAATGATCAGAGATTGGTTTTTATATTTTAGTAAAAGTTTATTAAAAGTTACTCAAAAATATGAATTAATTTTGTTGGCTAGTGTTATTTCTTTGTATTTTTTCACACAAACACTAGTTAGCTTCCTTGCGAGCGTTTTGCCGGGCGTTTTAAAACGCCCTCCTTTATGGCACTGTGGCCTAAAAGTAGGCAACGCCGTAAGTGGCAAGGCTTTTGAGTGTGTTGCACTTAAGAGCGGCAGAGAGGGCAAGGAAAATGCTAGGAAAATGTTGTATGCAGTTTTCCATACACTGTGCAATGTTAAATTAAATAAATTGGTATTTTTTTAAAGCAAAAATTTGTGCAAAAAGGTCTTATCTTAGTATCTTTTGTATAAAATTAATAGTAACATTTTCTTTTGGATGCTAAATTTTTAAGGAAACTCTTTCCAATGCGAAAATTTGTATTGTGTTTCTAAACACAAATCTTGGCTAATAAAAACCAATTTAAAATTGATGTTTCAGTTGAAGATCTCATTTTTGTATTTTTTATAAATTATAAAAAAAGAGAGGTTCCTTAATGCAAAAGCACTTCATTGTAGCCATGAAATTTTCACCTAATATAAATTTTTCTGAACACAAATCTTGGTTTAAATTAAAATATATGGTATGTAATTTTTTCGTTTTTGCCAAATTGTGCGTTTATAAGGTATTTCAAGTGTTATTTCTCCCCCTTTGAGCTTGTTTCATCAAAAATAATATTGGAAAAAAGGGCATTTCGACTGCTACTACTTGTCTGCAGACCAGAAACCCTTCCAGAAACCCTTCTGCTTGTACTTCAGTTTGTGCTCAGGCTTGTGCTGTTGTTCGTTCCATTCATATGCGTTGCTGCTACCATTTTGTTTGCACTGTTCTTGGCATTGTTTTCCTTTTGGCCCGGCTCTCCCCAGCTACTGGGGAAGCTATATAGCTATAGATGTGTAGCTACGGCTATATAGCTGATGCCTGGCATTATGGCCTCGGCTCAGGAGGGGACGAGACAGGCAGCTCAGGAGGGATACGGTGAGGGTCTCAGCTGAGAGAGAGAGTGAGTGGCTGCCATTGCCATTGCGTGGCATCAGCCAGCATTTGCAAGTCAAATGAAATTATTTATTTTGTATGTAGGAAGGGGAAGTGGGAGCAGGAAGATGGGTGGGAGGTAGGTGGGAGGCTTAAAGATTCCACCCCGCACCCAGTTCTCAGAATACACCGAAAAGTGAATAAAAATAAAAGGGAAATAATGTTATGCAACATGCATTTATTATAAATATTTTAGCAGAGTGTACGAAAGGCGGCTACCTTTACAGAGGACAAAATGCTAAATTGAAATGGAAATTCCTGGCTAATTAGAGAGAGAGAGGGAGAAATAGACAGAGAGAGAGAGAGAGAAAATGGCTAGATGAAAACTGCATAATTTTCCTGCAGTTAGCATACATATACATACATATATATGTACATATGTTGTATTAGGGAATTTCCTTTAGATGTTTTCCATTTCCGTTGACAAACACAGAGCTTCTATGCACGCTCATGTTCTTCGTTATTTAATTACAGCCAAAAGAAAATTGTAAATTGATAATAGGAAAGTTTAATATACAAATGAAATATAAATATTTAATTAATTAATAATTATTATGAACTGATTAACTGAAAATTTCTCTAATTTAAAGTTAAAATATGAGTCAATAATAATGAGGTAATTGCATAGCTAAAAACCTAAATAAAACCAGAAAACCTGGAAAAAATTGAAGAGGCCAAAGGCCTTTTCTCCTTTCAGAAAACTTTCCAAATGTAATTCCCACTAAGCATCTACATAAATTTAAGGAACAAATCTCTGCCCACCGACAGCTTTTGGCCATCAAGAACCGATTACGTTCCGGGAAACGCTTGCAGAAGCGTTAACCGAAAACAAAATCCCGGCCAACACACACACACCTGCACACACACATACTCATACAGAGCCAGCGAGAGGACGAAATCCCTTCAGCTGAGAAGTATGCAACATTTGGGTTTTATTTTTCATTATTTCCCTGCTGTCCGCCATGTTGCTTATTTAATAATTCACACAGCTGGCAACGGAAAAGGGAATAAATGTGTGTTTGTGAGTGTGCATACACTAGAGGAAAATAATTTAGACAAATTGATAAGAAATTGTATCTATAATATTACATACGAGCTTTGATAACAGCCCTCTTAGAATCTTTGTTTTTAAGTAAATTCTTTGATATATATTTCATTTATTTGTTTTTTTTTTTCAAGCTTACTACAGTACATTTCTTTCTGTGTAAAGTAGTAACCCTTATGTGTGTTTATGCTTGATTATAACGTTTATGGCGATTACTCATACGCCCCGTATGCCACGAGCCACTGACAATGATGAGGCGACACTCGAGTCAAAAACGCTGCTAATTAAGTGTTAAATCATGCCAAAAATATGCCCATTCAGCTGCCAGCTCATGTGTGTGTGTGCTAGTGTGTGTCTTGTGGATGAGTGAGTGTAAGTGCTTTGACAGCCACGCCCCAAATGGCACGCACTCGCTTTGCACAAACGCAAATTCACAGACACATGCCGCTGCCGGAATTTCGCCATCTCATGTCCTTCACCTGCGAAGGACCAGGACCCTCCTTTACCAACACACCCCCTCCTCCTACTCCTCAGAAGGACTAAAAGAAAGGGGTGAACGCCAGGCAAATGGCGAGTGATTTGTGAGTGGGTGTTGTCGGTTCATAAATCATTTTTAATAGAATCGTTGCCATTAGGCTGAACATGTATTATTATTTTTGTTGTTTCTTTTTTATTGTTTGGTTGTTGTATTTTTTTTAAAGGCAATTTACACACTCAATTTGACGGTAATACATCGTTTAAATGGAAGGTTTTAATATTCCAAGCGAAACTAGCAATTAAAATGAGCCACCTAAAAATATATAAAAAAAATAAGCATTTAAAAGAAGAAGTGATAAATAAAATAAAGGCTTAAACCAATGAATTGTTTAATGAGACTAAACGAACAAATAAGATTTATTAATTTGATTTATTTATACCTAAAAATAAACTTCATTTTTAGTCTGATTTAATTGTCAGTTGCCAGTTAATTGGCAGTTTTTTTTCTGACACATTTACTGAATATAAATACTAATACTACTATAAATACGTCGAAGTTTATACCATATACCCTCACATATTGCAAATTTAAAACTTGAAGTCATAAATAACTTAAAGAAAAAATGAAACAAAGTTAAATTTATAATAAAAAAAGTAGAAAAAAAAAGATATTAAAAAATCGACTTGGTGTGGGATTCGAACCCGCGACCTCTCGATCGAGATGTTAACGCTGCGTTTTCTCTCATATTAACATAAGTTTCTCATTAATATATAATATTCTCATTAATTATAAGCAAATATGACGTTGATCGTTGATTCAGTTGTGAGCCACTGAATCTCCTGTATCTTCGTATCTGTACGTATCATGAATGAAACCTGAGTTACCAGTTTGTAGCTTACATTTTTTTTTTAAATTTGTTTCTGCCAAAATATATTTATAAATTAAACAAGTAAATAAAAAAATATATGAATAATGCAATTAATAAATAATAAATAAATATCAAAATATGTTCCACATTAAAAGTAATTTATAAATTAAACAAGTAAATAAAACAATATATAAATAATGCAATTAATAAATAATATATAAATATCAAAATATTTTCCACATTAAAAGTAATCGTATGCATTTCATTAAACAATTAAATTGTCGAATAATTAAATAATATTATAATAAAACAATATTATATTTAAATAATATAATATACAAATTACTATACAGATTATAATATTCAATGACATTATTTCCGGCCCAACTCCACCAAAAAAGGCCACTGAAATATTGTCCACATAAAATGTACTCGCATGTCCTTTATTAAAATTACGTCTAGTGTGCACACATGTTGTGCTCTTTTCCACCAATTTTCCCCCGCTTTTCCTTTTCCCTTTTATGGGCAATTTGAAACACATTTCATTATGGCGAAAACAACGGCGTAGAATAATGTGTTGCCTACTTTTTCAGGGCGCTCATCATTAACCTTTGGGCTCTCCCTATACGCATACATATATATAATAGGATGTTGGGCTCGCACTTAAGTGAAATCTCCTTAATATGTTAACAACTCATAGGGGGATTTTTTTGTCTACTTTATTCTTGGAATTGGCCCCCATTGTTTTGGGTTTTTGGGGCCTTCTTTTTTGCAGCAACGTCATTGCCAGGACTTGATGGAAAACTCAGAGAAACTATGCTTAAAAGTCGACGTTTTTGTCTTGTCACTTTCTGCTCGGCTTGCTCAAAATGAAGATTCCACGTAATGCAAAAATAAAAAATAAAATAAGAGAATATATATATTAAGAATGGTGGAAAACAAAAAAACAAAAGCTGTGTGTGTCAAGTGGCAAAATCTGCGCTGTAATGTGCATATATAATTTCCTATTTGTGTGTGTACACATTTCACCGGAAATTTTCTTTCTCGTTTCCTTTCCCGAAAAACCAAGACCAAGCTTTTGGGCACTTAATGCTCCAATGAATTTTGTGTAAGCTTTTTTCGCTTTACCCTAATCGCCCGGGTATTACGAATATGTGATGATGGATGAGCTTTGAGCCGGCCAACAGGCATTCCATACAAATTAAGAGGGTTTAATAAATCTTTGAGTGATTATTAGGTATTAATTAATATTATTATTTAATATATATAAATTATATTTAATACCAGGTTCTTAGTTTTTGTATTATGAATATTGATGGAACCTTTTTAATAATTCTAGGTTTCAATTTACTCTGTTAAGAAGACATTTTCCCCCTTACTCTTTGATTCGTAGATAAAAATACAGTCAAAACTGTTTGGTTTCACCAGCTTATTGTTCTGCTTTTTATTTATAAATATGAAGCCGACTTGGGGTTTTCTGTCTGTTTTTTACTTTGCCCCTGCTGAGGCTGTGAGGCTTCATCCAGAGACGCCTTAAACTATGCAGAACTGTAAATGGAATAAAACGAGGAGCTCCAGACAGCCGAAGGCGATTTTCAAAAGGAGCATGGGGCGTGGCAGGCGTTCCGAGGATAAGTAGAAGGAGAAGACTTTATTAAAATTTTCGGTAGTCGTTTGTCTGCTTCTTAGCCAGAGTGTTGTCTTGTCTGCCGAGTTGAGTTTATTAAAAGCCCTAAAGTATATGCTACACTCTTTGCCCGGCTTTGATTTGATGTTAATGCAAATGGCCCCGCCCACTACGCCCATCACTGCCGCCCCAAAATTGCCGCACTGTTTAATTTTTAATGAAGCAACCAAAACAGATTTACTACCAAGGCAGCCTCTCCTTCGGCCTCATCATCATTTTTAGAGGGGGAAAATTAAGGGAAAAAGGGAAAGTAGTACACGGGTAGGAAAAGCGCAAAGAAAGAGATTATTAATAACTAAATGCTAAATATATTACGAAACGTATAAACTTTCTATATAAATCTAAGAAACTTGAAAATATTTTTGGTATTTGTGATTATGTTATATTAATACGATAAACAAATTCTTTCAGTGTAAGAAAATGAGTAAAATGAACCTGTGGGATCTGTGAAAATGAAGGGAAATCGCGGAAAGGCAGGCCAAGAAATTGGAGCGGTATTGGGGGTGGTGCTTAGTGGGTTAGCGAACGCTTACTACCAGCTGATGTCTGATTAATCATCAATGATTGAAAATGGGAAGCCGAGGATGTGGCAGCATCTCCACTCACACCTCACACACACACGCTCTCTCAAAGTATTCCGGAAATCTGGGGCACGTTCCTGATTATTTCCAAACCATCAGGCCACCACCGTCGAGTCCTCCAACCGCGCGATTCCACTTTCATTTCCTCTATTCAGAACACACGTGTCAAGAGGCTCCCATCTCGGCCTCAGTTTCAGACTCTCAGTCTCTCACCTACCGCACCTGACACGAGTGGGTCAAAAAGCGCATTCACCCGTGGCAAATACTTCAAGGTAAACCTTGAACGGTTTTCGGTGTGTGTGCAATTGTGGAAAATACTTGCAATTAATGCTGTGTAGCAACAGCTTACACGCGTCCTTCGGTTTTTGGCCAGCAATTAGTTGCGTCTTACCTGACGCACTTGAGTTTCCGTTTCCGTTCAGCTTCCCCTCTGAACCTGTTCTCAAAACTAGAAAATCGTGCCTGTCTTCGTGGCATTTTCAATTCCTTCACTTTGACCTCAAGGAGGTTGGGAAGTTCAGTTAAAGTTTTTTTGGCCAACAAAATCAGGGATTACAAATAGTTTATATAGTTTTTTATTTATATATTCCCGCCAGTTCGCTTTATCAAAGCTCAACTGTATCAGATTTTTGGCACTAAACCCCGTCTCCCAGCAATTAGGAAGTGGCTCAGCTCCAAAAATATTCATACTTGTGCGTTGTTTGTGATAAATTAAGTGGAGTCTGCTTGCGGCTTGTGGCATCATTTATTCAGAAGTAACTCTCTACTCAGCCGGGCAGAAGACGAAGATGGATGCAGAGTCCGAGGGTTCTCTGTTTTCTGTTCACCATGGCAATCCCGGTCGCTCTCATATATCACAGGACACCAGCACTAGTGGGGCTGTCTTCAAGAAGTCACGTTTCGATCGAACGAACAAGTGGATGTATGATGCCGCCAGAAAGTTGGAAACTCATTTCAGTCATCGCTCTTCATCTTCCGAAAAAGAAAAAAAAAAAAAAACCAACAAAGGGGGGACTTGCTCAGGGGAGTTGGAGTTGAATGAGTGCTGGGTTTGGGTCTCCGACTTGGTCCTGGGAAATTCCCAATGAACGTGGCGGCTTAAATTGTTCGCGAAAAGTTTGTCGTTAACGCGGGAATTCCAACCTAGGCTATAGTCATACATACTTCCTTACCAAATTTGATTTTCAGCCAGGGCCAAGGGCTTCTTCTTGGCTTTGAAAATGGCTTAGAGAAAGTCTCTTAGCGGTTCGAACTTGTTAATTGAAAGAAAGGCTGTGTCAATCATCAAGGTGATTGTTTTAGGTAAAAATATATAATATAAAATGTTTTTAGATTATATTCATTTTACTGGCGTCTTTTTATTATTAAACCTTAAATTGTTAAGAAATGAAACTAATTTGTTAACTATCAGAAATGAATTTTAAAAGCCTCTGCGTTCCAGGCTGTAAGTGTAGAAATTCTATAAAATTAGATCAGAGATTATAATTTATTCTTTATTTATTTTATATTATTTTCTAACTTATTTTTGTACTTGGTTTTATCATTCATTTCCCTTACAATTAGTGTTACTAAATCCTAACAAAATCGAATTAAAGCCATTATCCCAGTTACCGATGGCTAGTTAGTTGTCCATCTGTCGATGGCTGCTAATTGATTGTGCTGTGAGTCCAGTTGGCCCAAAGTTCATTTGCCGCTGAAAGCCCCACTCGAAAGGGGTCAAAAGTCAGCAGGAGTGACAAGAGCAGGAGAAAGGACAGAGGACAGAGGACCCGAGTGGCTCGTTGTTGTCCGTTTGACCTGATAAGTGTCAGACGATGTCCTCGTCCAGGCATTTGTCTTTGGTCCTTGGGACCCCTCAAAATATCTGACAGACAGTTTAAAGTTTTAGCTTTATGGTGTTGAGAAAAATACAAAATATTTAATAGTTTTTGTGCTTAATTTGCTTATGACATCCTCTTAAATATTTGTAATAATCTGTTGGGGTTTCGCTTTACATAGCTTTAAGTCCTCATAAGCGGTTCTCTTATATATTCCACACTCTCAACGAAAATCTTGCTCGAAGTTCCCATATTTGTGGCTCTCTTTTTATACTTTTTGTATACTTTTTTTATGGTTTTCCCTATTTTTTTTTTTTGTTGCTAATGGTCTCCTTGCAAATGGATGTTGGCGAAGTGCATTAAATTGCAAGAGATCCGCGGGCAAAAAGCAATTCTAGAAGCAAATTGAGGCACTGAAAAAAATCTCCAAAATATTTAAAACATTTGTAAATAAAACTTCATAAATTTAATAGGTTTTCTGTGTGGGAAATATAATTTATTTACAAGAAAAGTTATATTTTTTAGGCTTTAAAATTTATAAAGATTATGTATAAATATTTATTAATCGAAGTCGAATCTCAATTTTATTAAATTAACACTAAAATCACTAATTACATAACATCATCTATTTATTGACAACGTTTAAGGCATATATTTCAGACATTTGCTAATGGGTTTTTCTCCTAGTTTTTCTTCTACGTGTTTTTATCTTTTTTTTGGAATATATATGACTCGGAATGCTTGTGTGTCTGCAGATTGTGTGTGCATAAAGATGCTGCCACTTTGTCTTATTTTTCGCAATTTAGAAGTCATTCACTTTAGTTTGTGAAACTGGGAGCTTGGGCGAGTCAAATGAGCAACGAACTCGGCACGGAGGCAGGCAATCAATGCCAGAAACTAGGAACTGCTGTTGCTCCAGAGGCGAGACAGCAACCCCAGTTCGTTGTCTATTTTATTGTATTTTAATTTATGTTATTTACGCCAACCGCAGTCGCTGAACCTCTGCCTTTGCTCCTGGCTTCCCCTCATTTGTTTTGTCTGCATCTCACGGTTGCTGTTAGTGTCACCAAAGGGATTTGTACTTTAATTTCTTTTGCTAATACCAAATGCTGCCAGCGTTGCCTGTGCTGTGCTGTGCTTTTGCCAGCTGCCGCCCACATTTGTGGGAGAAGGAGTCCTGTCGGTGGAGGATTCCTGTTCCTTGCCCTTTGCCATCTCTCCTGCCTTGGCCTGGCTTGTCTGCTGCTTATCCTTGTTGTTGACACCAAAAATGCCGCCGCCGTCGCCGTGCCGTGTTTGTAAATAAAAGTCAGGCTCCTTGATCTCTGTACACGGGGCATGTGACTTATGAATTATGAAATAAAGCAGGTGAGCAACCGACTTTTACTCAACTTGAATTGGCCAACTAATTTACTAATGGAACATCGCAGCATAAATATGTTCAATTTCGGCTATAAGTAGTCTTGTGAATAAAAGCGAGCAGTGAAGGAGGGAGAACGTAATTATTTTCGAGTTTAATGAAGGAATACATTTTTTACTTCAAGAAAAGGGTGTTATTTTATATTTTTATATTATATAGGAAAGCTTTTATATAGATTTATGCGGAATACAAGATGACTGATTTATAATTATATACATTTTAAAGGCTCTTTTTATATTTATTATAAAATTCCCCCCTGGGCAATACAAAATCCAGTTAAAATCTTGTTCAATTTCGTTGATATTTGTCCTCTGCTTTTATTTGTATTTGTATTAGATGCCGTGTCCTGGTTTCAGAACAAGGCAAAGGAAATAAAGTGCTGCTCAAATAGTTGGCTTATTTGGTGTGCGAGTGTGTGAGTGTTTTTTGTACTCTGTTCCCTTTTATTTGCTGCTACCAGGACCCTTCGCCACATGTGACGCTGTTCCTAGTGTGGGTTTCCTTTGTGGCCAGAACAATAATGTACAAAGAGCTGGCTTTAAGTGTTTATTGAACGAATTTAAATTAAGTGTAAGCTTTGAAGATACACGATTTATAGGGTTTATAACTTATTACAAGAGCAGAGACGATATCAAAATAAACCTTATCATTAAACTTAAATAGGTTTAAAATCGGGCAACGCTTTGTTTAAGAATCTTTTCGAATTAGATTTCCATTCAGTTTGTAGTGCTTTTTTAAGTGATATTATTCTTGCCACAGCTGTACCCGGAGGGGTTGTAGGGGAGGTGGAAGAGGTACAGGCCTGGTGCCTGGCAGTCAGTCAGCTGCTGTGCAAACTTTTGCCAGCACTTTTGTTTTCATTCAATGTCCAGACCAGACAGCCAGGCAGCCAGGCAGCCCAGCATTTTCCACAATTTCCATTTCAAAGCGAAAACTTGCCGCCAGCAGGCAGCAGCTAGCTCAGCATCCTGCCACTCCTGCCCCGGTATCTGGATTCTGGATTTCTCGATCCTAAAAAAAAAAAAAAATCACAATTGTGCCCAAAAATAGACGACAAATAAGTTTCGATGCGAGCCAGAGAACACAATGTGCACAATGAAATTTAAAATTCCATCAATTTTTAGCCAAACAACGGGGCCAAATTCACACTGCAGCTGCAGGACGAGGAGGGGTAGGGTCGTGATTGTGATTTATGGTTGCCAACAGCCAAGTTTTTCGCTCAAGTTTATTTTACCCACTGCAACTATATACATATTATAGTTAGTTTTTCTCCCTGGGAAATTACAATTTGTGCAACAAGTAAAGCAAAGCAGTAAAATTTTCAGTGAATTATTAGTGGTTGTATTTATTAAATTAAAGCATTATGTTAAACATATTTGATTAGAGTCTAGCAAAGTTTCCCTTAACAAATTTCCCTTAGAATTTTCTTTGTAATTAACTCCCTCGAACTTGACAAATAATTAATGCAGTTTACTGCCTTAAGCTTCAAGCTGCCAAAAGTATATTATAGCTGGCTTGGACTCGTTTTAATTACATTTAATACAGATATCCTTTGGCCAAAAGCTCCTTTAAATTGGCTTTAAATTAATTGGCAGTTTAGTTTTTAGCTGTTAAGAAAATAACAAGGAAAAGTATGCAGGCTTAAGGAAAATAACTCAAATCAAATAGGTAAAAGTTGAGTAAACTTGTGCATTTGCCGCTGAAAGTGGCTTAAGAAATAATTGGCAGCTCAAGTTGAAGTTTATATTCTATAAGCATTGAAATATTTTGCAATTAAAGCTGAACAGAAAATCAGATTAAGTTTATGTGGGAAGAACTTGAAGAGGAGAAAAAAATGAAAGAATTTTCTTAAGCTCAAAAAAACAAACAAAACAAGGAGTTGAGCAAATAAATATAATAATTTATCAGAAATGCTTTTGACTATATTTAATTTTTAAAAATTTAAGACTAGGTCTTCCCCTTTAAATATTAACCAAGACTTCCTTAAGACATCTAAAAATACATATATATATATTTTTCCACTTAAAGTCAAGACTGAGAGCTGTGAAAATATTCAAGAAACTTATGCATGAACTGGGAAATTTTCTAGTGAAAATTAAAGCTTGGGTAGGAGGAAATTGTGTGTGTGTGAAGCCCGTGGGAAATAGGAAGCAGAATTACTTTCAAGGTTTCCACCTCCTCCGTAGCGGCCAAACTTAATTTTTTCCCTTTTTTTGTTTTTATTTTTTCCTTTCATTTTTCTTGCCCATTGTTTTTATTTTGCGTGGCCTTTGCTCTGGCATTCTCTTTGGTAGGCGACACAGCGAGAAGTAACACGGAGGGGGGAAAAGTCCTGGGAAAGAGTCCGGGAAAGCGTCGGGAGTTGGAGCTCCGTCATACCTCCATTCAGACTTTTTAATAACTTTTGTCTGACGCATAACTCGGTGGCAGCGAGAAACTCATGGAAACAAGGGCGAAAATTTCGCTTTCGGGGCTTTCGCTGAGGAAAATTGCATTGCCAAAGTGCGTGTGTGTTTTTCACGAAATAAAACCAAACCCACCTACTATCCCCTATCCTTACAGGCTTTTCCTTTTCATTTTCATGTTCATTTTCTCTCGCATTGCAACACAATTTCCGTGTAAACATTTTTCGTCTTAAAGTTTTCACTTAAAGTTGTGACAAAGTCAACGTAACAAGTTGCGTAAAAAAACCTGCAAAAAAATTAACAACAACAAAAAAGCGAGGAAAACCCTGGGAAAACAAAGCTTCTGCGTCACAGGCACAAAAACTGCTACTGGAAAAACAGCATAAAAATTAACTGTAAGTAAAGGCAACAAAAAACAAGGCGAGCAAAGAAAAAAAAAATGGCACATCAAAAAAAATACAACAAAAAATGGAAGAAAAAAAATAAGAAAGTAAAAAAAGAGCACCCAAAAGGCAAACAAAGCAGGGAAAGTTGCATAACGCACTTTCGTTACTCTTGAAAAATTGAAAAGTGACTGAGTAATGTCAACAATTTGTGGGTTTTCTTGGAAATAAGTGAAAAGTGGCATGTATTTTGTTTATTAGAAAAAAAAGGTATATAAAAATGAATTTAAAAATGTATAAACAAAGAATTCATTAAACATTTTTAGGGAAATAAGGAGGGGAAAGGTAATTATTACTATTATTAATTTTTTTTTGTGACAAATCAGGTCTTTTTATGACTGATAAACTTATTAAATTAAAATATTTTCCCAGGGAAATTTCAATTTGACTTAACTTTAAATTGAAAACAAATGTATTTGTGATATTTTAATACTCCATTTAAATGACTTAATTTCACAGAATTTATCTCCCCTCCTTGGCGTAACTTATAAAGAGTATTAAAATGCGGAAACAAATATTTAGGCGTCTTTCGTGCGTGTGTGTCACATGGTCAAAAAGGAAAAGCCAGGCTGGAAAAAGAGGGAGAAAAATACGGAAAATGCCTGCAGGGCAACTCCAGCTACCTTCCAAATTTAGCCGCCTGATGATGTCCTGCGAAGCGCTGAAAGGTTTCTGGAAATTCATTTTTGAATCTGCCGCCGCTTTTCATTTTGTGCTTGTTGACTTTGTTCATCTTGTTGCTGTTTGCCTGTCTGGCAGCGAATTTTCCTCCTTTTTTGGTATGTTGTGCCTACGCCCATCTCGATTACGCCCACAAAAAGAGAGAGATAGGGAGAGAGAGAGAGAAAGGGGCCTGGTTTCAAGGAGGAAAGTCCACTAATTTGTCCATTATGGCCGCACAGTCTGGCAGTTATTTTTGTGGGCGGAAAAACCTGTTGCGGTCGATTCAACTTTTAACTTGAATTCCCAGCTAAGCCTCCTGTATTTGAGGTATTTTCCATATCTGAAAAGGAATTCGAATTTGTATGCGTTTTGTCCCTTGAAGAAAATCCTCTTCCGAAATGATGACATAAAATGAATACCTATACAAGGGAGGCAGGAGCTATAAAAATGCCAATATATATAAAATATATATTGTAAACTCAACAAAAAAGTAATATTTTTGATTGTTAAAACGAATGCCGTCAATTTACTGTATTATATTCAGCCTTATTTTAAGGTTCCTTTAAAGACTCATGATTTCGGCCAAAATCGGTTGAATTTGTTTATAATTTATATTACCAACTATTTGAGCTCACTAACAAGCTCTCTGAAAACTGTTGCTTTGGGGCATATTTATGGCCATAACTCTAATTGGTATCCAATGTACATATGTCGTCTTTGGCTTTCAACACTTTCCACTTTTTTACTCGATGATTTTAAGCTCATTAACTAGCATTAAAAATGTGAAATTTGTGGCTAATTAGTGCAGGGGAATAGAGCAGAATCAAACTATATATATATATATATATATATATATATATATATAAAGTGGGGGTGCGACACATCCTGTTGAGCTAATTAAGTCAAGCCTGTGTGTCCTGCGACCTGTAACCTGCCTCCTTCTTGGCATAATGAGCAGAAATTTACGATGCGTTTAAAAACGAGCAGAAACCGCGGAGGGAAAGAGCCGCGTATATTTCACTTTGCGAGGCATTTAAATGAATTAAATGCTGTCAAGGCACACAAACGGTGCAGCCAAAAGGGAGTAAAAAAAAATGGGATAAAAATAAGAAATCGACTACAGGATACCCGGCAGGTATTTGTGTCGAGTTACAAAAGAAATGTGGCAAGATTCTAGATTAATTTTGGATTTATTAAGGTTGAGTTCATTCTAGATACTTAAATAATCATTTTAAAATATTTATAGACATAATCTATGTTTTTTTTTGTATTAAAATATTTTATTCTGAATTGGGATACTGCAGTTAATATATTTTGAAATCCAAAAAGTACTTTTTCTTCTCTCAAAAATTATATGTATGCGTATTCCCTGCTTTGATCTCATTGCTGGGTAAATAAAAACGAACAGAGGACGCAAAAAACATAATTATCATGGCAACAAAAAAAATCAAATTGAATTGAGGGCGCGCAGGATGAACAGGATAAAAAAATATAAACCGAAACGTAACGAAGCGAACCTCAAAAACCAACGCGAATGGCAACAGCTGCTGCTGTCCTTGGCTGGGCCGGATCCTCGAGTGGGTGTATCCTGCATAAAGCGATGCCTTTGTATTGATTTCGCTACTCAATTTAATTTATTGCCCGCGCTCGGTCAGCTTTTTTAATATGCAAAGTCTGGCGATAGCATGGCGCTGGCAATGATGCCAATGATGATGATGATGCTTTGTTTTAATTGCCAGCACAAGGAACCTGCTGCTGGCGGTGGGAAGGACTCTGTGAAATCGTTCATTAGGGCTGATGATTGGCTTTTATGTGCAAACGATTCAAAGCCATCAGCCAATTAGCAATGAGCACTAGTGCCTGCTCGCTGGTAGCTGTGAAAAAATAATACAAAAAGTGTCTTTGGCATTCACTAAGCTCTCATTGATTCCAGCTCTCAATAACAGTGACTGTGAAGAGTGTTTGCATTTTAATCAATAGATGAGGAAATAATGAGGTCTGTCCTTGCTGGGCGTTGAAAGGGAAAATTAAACACTTGTTTCTTTCTGGTAACAAGGCTTTAATTCAACTTTCAGGTATTATTATTAATTATAATTAGGAACATTTCCCGAAATTTTAGCTTCATGAAATTCTTATCTAAACTATTAAGATAAAGCCTCTTGTTAGTGGGTTTCGAAAATCTTTTAAAAACTTTATCCTAGAATATATTTTTCCTATGCCTTTGGTGCAGAATAAATTTCAATTAGGTTTGCTTTCAGCAACAATTACTTTTGTGGCTAAAACCAAGTTAGTGTGTGTGTAAGCCAGCCTGCCTGCCTGTGGTGGGTGCAACCTGCATTAAACCATACATAGTATTTCCTACAAAGGAACCTGAGCCACCGCTGCCGCCGCAAAACCTGCACAAAGGACTAAAAGCGGGGCCTGGGTCCTGGGCTATAATTAGTTCTGGCTACCATCTACCGCCTGTCGCAGCTCTCCTTGCATTGCACTTGTATTTTGTCGCCGAGCCTTAAATGTTGATCAAATCAATAATTGTCGTAATTTCCACATTCAGTAGTCTTGAAATTTGATTAGTTTGCAAGTCAAGTTCACCCAAAGTTTCGAGGCAATTAGAAAATTGGATGGGATATTTGACATTTAGCATATTAGTTGAAGCCTTTCAGCTTTGAAATATGCTAGTTAATAGCTAACCATAATAATAGGTAACTGAAGTTAATTAATTTACACAGTTTTGTAGGGGAAAATATTAAGGATAAATATTTATTAGAGGTCCTTAAAGACAGCTCAATGCTAAAATACTGAAATGCTGACTATGCATAAATCATTATTTGTCGATTGTTACAAGCAAACACTGTCTACCAGCAGCCACGAAATTGAGCAATGAACACACAACAACCGGAATCGAGTTCAACTTGGGAATGGGAGCACGAACCAATAAATTAATCAAAAAAGTTTTGTGGTCAGTGAGGATGGATGGAGACGTCGACCAAAAGGCGTAAACCGAAACGCAAACACGATACAAACGGAATAGAGGGACTGGGGCATTTCTCAAAGTGGGTAATTAGTTTCAACGCCTTGTAACAATATAAATACGCTGACGTGAGCCAATAATTAATGATGGCGGCCATCCCGGGCTAAGAAAACAGGCCACAAATCGAACAAAACCACAGAAAACATTCAAATTAACGTTTTCCCTTGACATGTCGTGGTTTTATTTTTGGGCGATTTAACCCTGAACTGTGAACTCTAGGCTCTGAAATCAAAGGAAAAGTGATCAAGTTTAAGTCAAAAAGTTAAATTGATAAATATAAAACTATTTTGTTAAGATCTTTCTATGTTTTAATTTGATAAATACGATAATATTTTCCCACTTTCAGGTATTTACAAATTAAATATTTACTTAACTTTGATGAGTTTATGGCAAGACAATACAATATTTAATATTTCCTGTTCAATCAATATTAAGAGAATGTCTTTGTCCTTTTTAACCCTTTTCCTATTTTGCTTTAAGGTTAGCAATTATTTTGTAAACTTTCTTCGATTAATTGTGATTACCTAGCCAGACTTTGCAATGCCATATATTATAGACTATCCAAACTATTCAGCAAACTCCCATTAATATTCCCCCCCCTGTAAAACCCATAAGCAATTTATCAAGGCTGCAAACCTAATGAATTATTCCTGGCGGAGTGGCAGGCGACTGGGTCGCCACCACACGATGGCTGTGTGTAAACTCAGTGATGACAAATTTAAGCTGCTGCCATGTAACATAAATTGCTTAACTTATCGGGGCCAAGGTGTCAAATGGTGCTCAAGGAATGGCTTCCATAAATGGCACGCAATGGCGTGTCGTTGAACTCTATAGGAATACTATAAACTAAACTAAACTAAACTAAACGGAACTGAACTGAACTGGACTCCTGCCAGTTTCCGGGGTGGCTGGCAATTCAAATCGATTTTCCGTTTTTACTGTTTGAGCCATTGGCAATATTTTTTATGAAAACGAACGGTTGAGGTTGAGTTGAGAGCGAAATCCCTGTGACCCAAAATGAACTCGGGGACTGGCTTTAAGCCACATCCACATCCACATCCACAGCCAGAGTCACGAGTCAATGGCCTTCGTTTGTTTTGTTATCCTGGCCACATTTTTGTTATTTTATAATTGCCGCCGCGGCTGCCTTTAGCTTCTGCTGCTCATTTCGCAGTCCTTTTCCTTTGTAGTCCTTCTCACTTTGTTTTATTTTCCAACCCGCCACCACCCACACAATGCCTCGTTTTGTTTAACCAGACCAGGCCAGACCGGGCCAGGCCAAGGGGTTGCAAAATGGAAGGGAAATGGTATCCCAGACTGGCTACAAAATAAAGGGGAAAAGGGGAAAATGGTAAAAGGGAAAAATAAGGAAAAACGAAAAGAGAAACTTTACTGGCAACTTGTTGGGCCAAAACACGGGGGCCCTGGGTAACCGAAAAATAAAGCGGCCAACTGAAACTCAACTTAACTGGAAGGCAAACGCATTTATATTTAATGAAATATAAATAAAATATTAGAGGGAAAAACTTTTGACCAAGAATAGAAACACTTCCACGGGGGGGGGCAAGGGCCACTAAAGAGTTGAAATGTTCCACCGTCCATTCTATTCCAGTTTGGTGTTTGTTTCAGTGTCTCAGTTTGCGAGCATTTTGCATCGTTGTCACTTTCCCTAATGGCAGTTTGCACAGGTTTTCCATAATTCATGGCAGAGAACGTGCTTGGGGTTTTATTTTTCCTATCCTGGGTTCGATTTTAAATGAAATAAAATACAAAGGATATGGGAAAGTACTTTATGCACGTATTTAAATAAATGCGACAGGACTTTGAAGAGCTTTAGTGATTGTCCGGCTTCCCTGTGTTTGGCCAACTTAGCGTACAAAATTTCATTAGTTTAATGGTCCAAAAAGTTTGAAAGGGCCCTGTGGCTGCTGGTTGGTAGGTAAGTGGCCGTTGGCTTTTCCAAATAACAACACATAAATCTATAAAAAGGGCTTTGCCCTGCCGACAGTTGGCCAAAAGAATTTTTGTGTTTGTCTGTCTGTCAGCGGCAAGCATTTTGTAATTTACCAAATGCAGAAATATAAATCCTATTCTTTGCTAGAATACTTTATCAGCGAGTGCAGGTGCTTTTTTCGGGGAAATACAAGGATACAAACATTAAAATGTATTAATTAATTTATAGTAAAAAATAAAGACCATTATTCCCTTTTATTTACCTTGTGCAAATAAGTTAATTGCCTGACATTATAATTAATTTAGCATCCTTGTTTGTTTTTTTTTTTTTTTATGAAATCTCTGTCATTAATAATTTTGCAGGGTCACATCTAATGTAAATATATAAATGCAAATAAAAACACATAGTAAATATAGTCAAGTTAAATTAGTTTGAACTAAAAACCACAACAAAGGCAATAAGTAATATGGTAAAAATATTAACATAATTAAAGCAAAACGTTTCAAGGGACTAAACGAGAAAATGAAGACATTTAAAAGTTAATCATGAGTTCGTTTTTGAATTTGAATAAATACATTTATAATATTCCTCTACAAACATATAAGCTAAATGAAAATATAAATAAATATTCTTATAAATATTCTTATTTATTTATATTATATTTAAATAAATACAGAGTAAAGCAAAACATTCAATTAATAAAGGCCAAAGTTCTAGCTTTTATTTTGAGTTCAACATTTTCATAAAATGACAAAATGAGTCCACATCCCAACAGGGTATGTATACCCCTTTCATAGGACGATTATACCCCCTTTTTTCCTCCCCTTCGAAATGTATAATTTGTGGGGTAAAAACCTGATGACACCGTCACAGTTTACTGATAGAGAAAAATAAAAAAATACTTCCCCAAAAGGGGGGCGTTTTTAATGGTCAATTTGGGGCCCCGTTCCCGGCCAGAAAAAAGCACATTCTGCCGCTGATAAAAGTGTAGCTAAATTATAGACTGTTTGCCACATAATTATACATAGGTAAAATTTTTCAATATTTCCTTTCATCAACATTTTGAAATACATTTTGATGTTCGCATTGGCGTTTGAATTCCCTCCTGGCTGGCTGGACATTAATGTCCACAATTTAAGAAGCCAAAGGCACTGACTTTATTTACACAGCGATATTCGGCAGCGTCTTCCTGTTGTGTATTTTCGTTTGATTTCGATTTGCTTGATTTGTCAGGAAAATATATTTATATATTTGGAAAAAATAAATGTTTTCCGTTGCGCGATGATGATAGTGATAATTGAAGGCGATAATGAATATGTTGTGGACGGACCGCAGGGCTAAAAGGACATCAAATGATTTCTTCAAGCAGCTCGTGCATGAATTTATTCCCCAAGACCAAAGGACAACAGGGCGAAGGACGTTAAGATCGCTGTTCATATCGCTTATTTAACGTGCGACAAAAAGTCAAATACAAGCAAAATAAACTAATTCTATTACAATTGCCTCGAGAAAAACACACGCACTTACCCCGGCCAAAGGAAAAGCGACAAAACAAAAAAAAAAAAGAAAGGGAAAAGTCCAAGAAATAAAAGAGAAATCTGCGCATTTTCCTCCCTTGGGCAGTGTTTTTGATTTATGGCTGCTATTGAACTCTCTTGATTCCTTTGCCTGCCCTTGCTTTTCCTTAGTTTCCCAGAGTTTCCTTCTCTCATTCCCCTTCTTTTCTTTTTTTGTCCTGGGCCAATTTATAAGTTTATTTGCTTATATGCCAGGAGATCGGAGAACTTAACCCAGTAGAAAAAGAAGAAAAACTACAACAAAAATATTCATTGAAAACTAATGATGTGGAAAATAGAAAAATTGCCTGCAGTTAGAGGAGAAACGAGGTTTTCCTCGGCGCATAACGTATGTATTCCCAGTCGCATTTTCCTCCTAATACAAACATAAAGGAAAATGTATAAATATAAAGGAAAGGCAGGATGCGTTGCGTTGTTCTTTTGTGACTAGAAGAAAAATAAATGCTCCAGGGAAAGCCATATTACGTATACGTAAATTGAATGATTTAAGCCTAGGGAACTTTCCTTTTAAAAATATATATAAATCAAAGCAAACAATGTCTGCTTTTCACAATTAAAGCAAAATGTTTAAATATATTTTTTATGCTAAAAATATAAATTCAAAAATCAAAAGATTTGTTGCCTCTCGACTCTGGGCCATTAGGAGAGCCAAGTGCCTTTTTTTTTTGCCCATATTAAAGAATCTGGTGAACAACTGGGGGAAAAACGTACAAATAAACAAAACTTCAGTCAGCCGATTTCCCCGCTGATTGATTTTCAAATGTGCGTAATCAATAAAACAAAAGGAAAATGCCAGCAACAAAGAGGAGGGAAAATGAGGCGACAAAATAGGGAGAGGGAAATCGTAGTGACGTCAAATGAAAAATGAAAATTTAAATAAATAAATGAAGAATGTTTTGAAAACAATGGCCGCATAAATATTTGAATTGTAACGATGAGGAGGTGGAGGAAGAGATGGTTATGCCATAAATACGCCCATTTATTTATACGGATTCGTGGAGATAAATTTATGAAATTGCCATTACTAAGCGTTTCTTTACATTCCCTCCCCCCAGCCTCCCCCCAGCTAATTTTGTCTCAAGTGGAACCGAACGGAAACAGTATTTGTGTGTAAATATATTTTCCTACCCTGCCCCAACATTTCCCTTCGTTCTTTCTTGTTTTTCTGCGTCCATTCATTCAGCATTTTTCCACGCTTGGACAGTTTTTTGAATGGTCCTTTTTGCGCCTGAGGGACTGTGGCTATATATACGTATATATAAATATCTGTATCTATCAATAAGCAGGCTACATAATCAATTTGTTTGTTGTCAAAATTTGTACAATTTGTTTGCCTGTCAATCTATATAGCCACAGAAATACATTTTGGGACAATGGGTAGCTGTTAATGTTGGGGCTTTGGATTTAGTATAGCTTTGACCAGTTTTCATTTGCACAGCAATTAATAAATTTGTAATAATTCAACTACCAATATTCATTTGTCTAAAAGGTTGTGTGGTTTTTGGAGATTAATGGCCTTTCTGCTGCTAAATAATAATGGAATTGTGCAAAAGGGAACTTAATTGTGAGCTTAAAAGTATTTTAGGAGTTGGTTTATTATAACAAAACCCCTGAAATGTGTAGCCAAAAGTACCTTCAACTTCTTTAGTTGAGTGCCAATTTTGGTTGAATATTTCACAAACAAAAGCTGAAGCTCAAGCTCAAGCTCAAGCTACCAGCTCAAGTGCCTTTCAATGGCCACATTTTAATTGTGGAAATTAGTTGCAAAGCCCCAAGGTATGCATCCCACTCCCGTCGATGGATTTTTAATTAGTGCAAATAGCTTCGATCGAAGTGCACTTAACTTGGTCAGCCAAAGGAATATGAATATTTCCGAGCTGGCTACGTATCCGTTATTAGAAATTAAAAACTTTGTTACAAGTTTGGCCCCAGCTTGACACGTCCATCAAAGGATCTCTTTTTCAGTCTCCTTCACTCTCCCTGACTCTCCTCTTCAATCTCTGTGAAAATGATAGGCATCCTGTCCGCTGCAAGTCGAGCAACTTTATCTTTTGTTCAAGAACTTTTGGCCCGCACAAAAAAAATATATATATAAAGTCTTGTTTTAATGGCCAGCAATTTTCTGAAATTTTCAGCTTTTATTGCTAGCCAAAGTCTTTATAATATTTGAAGAAGTTATTAAAGATTAACTAGTGGAATTTTTAGCTGTTATTGCCAACAAAAAAAATTTATAATAAAGATGAATTATGGAAAACTTTTCGGATTTTTAGACACTACAATTTACTATTTCTTTGAATGCCTAAAATACAAATTAGTACATGTTAAAGATGTGCCATTTTTCAGTTAATCAAAGGCTCTTTTGACTTGCGATAAAAAGTCATTGCTTTTGGGTATTTCATTACAGCTAAAAGCTTTTTCATATTTATCATTGCATTTCAATAAATCGATTACACTTTGCCGCAGCACACAGTTCTCTCATATCAAATCAGCTTAATGGCTGCAAACACAGGATAAAAAAAGAAGGGAAAACATAAAGGGAAATGGGAAATGGGAAAAGGGAAATGGCAGGAGCTGGAAAAAAATCAACAGACTATCGACGAACTATCATCAATTTGGCATGCAAATCACTTACTCTGGGCCCAATCCTCGAGGCTTTTTTGCTGCCCCATTCCCTTTGGGAAATACTCTCTGCTGGGCTCCTGCCCTTGTCCTGGTCTTCCCCGTCCCCCTCTTGATCCCTTTAGTGCATTTTTCCCTTTATTTCAAGCTCTTCGGAGCCATGTTATGCGGGCTCCTTTGTGTGCAACATCATTTAAAAGTGCAATAGGCGGTGAAAGTGCCTAAAAAAGGCCACTGAATGGTTAAGTTTAAGTTTAAAATTAATACGAATACAAACAAGTTAGAAAGTTTTATTTTTATATATGTTTAGCCATAAAAAGATTGAGATATTTTGAAAATAATTATAAAAAACAATAAACAGCCGAATAAGCTGCACAGATATGATTTATTACTTGAATTATATGAATTTATACGATTTACTATTTAAACTATATTTTTTTTGTATTTATTTAGCTTCAAACAAAAAAAAAATAGTTTAATCTCCCATAAATAAAAGGTTGCTCAAATAAACAATTTTTTTTAGACAAATAATTCTTTTTCGCTTTTATTTAAGCAATATTTTCCCTATGCTTATTTGACAAGTTGAAAAGCTGTATTTGTGCAGACCTCAGCTGGCAGTTAAGGTTTAAAAACTGAAAAAAGAAAAACATTCCATAAATAATATGTACATCTTTATTATTTCGTTTACTTTGGTTATTTGGTTAAATAATAAATCAACTCAATAGAAGCACAAATAATTCACGTTGTTGAATAAAAAATAAAAAATCCCATTGAATTGATTTTTTTTAATATGAATATTTATGTTTTTATTTTCTATTTTTATATTTATTATTTTTTGTACCTTCCACTGTACATTTTCCTCTTCCATTTTTCCCACAAAAAAAAATATGGAAAGAAGACCCGTTAACTGTGTAGGCGTGTCATTGAGTGGCACCTGGCAGTTGCTGGCAGGGGTAAAGCAGAAAATCGTAAAAGTGGAAAGTGGATATCGGTGCGGGGGTCACGATAAGTTGGGTTGAGTTCGGATGGCTTTTCCGAGGATTGCACTGCTGCTGCTGACAATTTGATGGCACCTGGGAAGGCGTGAATTCGCTTCCGGCCTCTCAATAATCGCATAATAATCGATTGCGTATACGCAATTTTTATTGCTGTATGTGTCATATTACGTGTAATTACTCACCGGGCACGGAGAGCAAGGAGAGAGCTGCACTGATGATATAAATTGCATTCAAGTCAACAGGTTTAATGGGGTCAGCGAGGCTTCCATTTCCTTTCATTCTCTTTTATTTTATTTTATTTTATTTTTTTTTGCTGACTTTAAGTGGTGAAATCGGGTAACACAAGGGTTATAAGTGTTATTTTTCGTATTAAATATTTTTATTTTCTTGTGATAAATTTCATAAAAATTAAGCAAATTATTAAAAGTGTTTGAAATGCATTTCCAGTATTTATTTAAAGGGGACTGAAGGCATTGCCTTTTCTCAAAGCGGAAACGGAAGCTGGGGCATCACTCTTCCTTCGTTTGGTTTCTGTTACTTCTTCTTTATCCTTCTCCTTATGCTGCTCGTTCTCATTTTTTTTTGTTATTATATACATATAGTGTATATGATTCCTGCTGGTGACTTTTGTGTCGCCACTAAGCGGCTTAGAGGCATCGGGAAAACCATAGACGAAGCATGCACATGAATATATCGAGGAGATGCATTTAATATCCCCAAAGTAATGCTGGTGGAAAGCCCTCAAAGTGCACTTACTTTCCGGGTCAATCAAGCTTATCGATTATTCAAATTATTACTTTTATTAAAGTTCAATCACAAATGGCTATACAATCCCATTTGTTTCTTGGCATAAATATAGAAGCCCAAATTCTCTTAAGACCCAATTAAGGCTAAATATATATTGAAACTAATATCCAATTAATAGAAAATAAAGAATACACTTAATAATCCATATAAAAACAATAACTTGTACAAGTTTCCCCATATTTAAGTGTGGAAATCATCGAATTTTCACGCCCTGTTGCCAGCCATAACTATTAACATATTTGGCTTAAGTATGCAAAGTTTGTGGCCATATTTTGTGGGCAGTTTTCTTCAAAGTTTTTTTTTTTGTCTCCTTTGAAAGAGGCGTGGCTCGTTAAACGCCCCGAAAACACACACACACACAAGCCAGGGAAGTCTGAGGACCAACTTGCGGCTCCCAAGGATGCTTGACTAACACCAAAGCAAATGAAATAACACCAAAAAACGCGACTCACAGGGGCGGGGCAAGTGTGGAGAAACTTTCGAAAAAGAAAACTGGATTATTATGAGAAAAGGCTGGCAAAGTTTTTCAACCCTCCACCCCTATCCCCTAGGCAGCCCCCTTTTTTTCTTTCTTGTCTTCTGTTTACAATTCAACGAAATGCTACAAGTTTCCCGAAAGGACCTCTGGCCCCTTTCGGCTCTCACGTGCTGGCGGGAAAACTGTAAAACTGGGAGGCTGGGGGGCTAGAGAGAAAAGTGAAAAGTTCTTAATCATGTAAACGAAACGTTATGCTGCAATTTATGTGCAGGGGCAAAAAGTTAATACGCCGCACGCGCCGCCATCACCGTGCATCCGTGACTTCTGACTTCCGTCTCCCGTCTCCGGGTCCGGGTCTGGGTCCGGACTCTTTTTTCCCCGGAACCCAACCTTAAGCCGACTTTAGGGGAGGAAAAAACTGTAATTCAATAGCCGCGAATGCACATGTACACTGGCAGAAAATTTAAATTAATTTGACTCAAAATTAATATGGATTCAAATAATTATTTTTAGTTGAGTTTTTTCCCATATTTATTAACCGATTTACAGCTAAAGAGCTATTCTATTTTTTGTGTAATTTTCCTAATATAACTTTTTCCCTGCCCTGTATTCCCTTTGCCAACTGACAGAGTGTGAAAAAGGCTGTTATTGTCCTAGAAATTGAGGGTTTTCAACTAATTTGATTCAGCAATTCGCTGATTTGTAAGTAACTTGGATGTAGTTTGTGAATACGAGTATGTGAAAATAGGAAAACTCTCTTGTTACCTCAGTTATTTGATATTATTGCCAATTTTCTTGGATAATTTGATGTGATTTTACTTAGTTAGCAGGTAATTCGAGCTGTTAGAATTGACTCACTAATCTTAGATTAAATAAAGGCACAAATGGTGGCCAAGATAAGGCGAAAATCCTTTCAGCAGCGGCTTTGTTTTTGCTTCATTAAATGCAAATGCAAAGTAAACTGAACCGAATTGAATGTGTTTGCCATTCGGATTGTCAATGTTTTTGCAGGGGCCTCCGTCTCGCCTCCTTGATGAACAACAGCAACTTCATCTAAACTATAATATTTGTGCAGTTTGATTGTGTCTCTATCTTTATCTCTCTTGTATTATTTGAACTATTTGCCAGGCCACCTTTTTCTCAGGTCCTTGAGCTCACGAAGCTCCTGCTGGCTCCTGGCTGAAGCTCATCAATCAGAAAATCAAAAATGCAGGACACTCTTTGGGCAATTTTCTTGGCACTTATTGTTTGCCTTTGTTTGGCTTGCAAATTGCCTGACAATGACGATGGCATGACCGAATTTTCACCCGAATGAGGCCAACACAAGACGAAAAAAAAAAACAAGCAAAAATTACCTCAGCACCAGGGATCAATCATGATTGACATCCCATAAAAGGGCAATCACATGAAATGTATGCTTTTAATTCTGGCAAAAGGCCAAGGGGGCCAATGAACGGAAAGTTCAAAACAGGAGTTAATGATGTTGCAATCACTGTTTTTTTTTTTTTTTTTTAGTATTAAAGAAGATTTATGAACCATAAATTAGCTTAAATTGGCAAAGTTATAAATTTGTTCTATGGCATATTTGCGTTTTTTTTTTTTTTTTAGTTTGAAACAAACCTCATGCGCGTGTACTTATTATTTTGCCCACTTGTGTACAGAAAGACAAGTGTTTTATTGTCTAAAATTGGAAGAATAATCTATACAGACTCAAACTAAATAATTCTCAACATTGTCTTAATTCTGGGCCTCTAAGAATAAAGCCACTCATCAATTGTTGCTACATTTGTTAAGATTTTAATACAATTTATAAACAAAATCTAGCAAATATATTTAAATTCATAATAATAATAATAAAGCCGTAAAGTCATAAATTCAAAATAAAGTCAACCACAAAAAAAGCTCATCAACCAGCTGCCAACTACATTCAGTGATTTTCCTGGTAATAGGCATAATTTTGGCTTTGATGGATATGCGTTTCGGAATTTTCCCTGGGATTTTCCACGCAGAGCCATGTATTTCTACGAATTATCCGAACATTTTATGGCCAGGCTGTTGCAATCCTTTTTGGGGCTCAAAGGTCATCATCACATGTTTGCCACAACTGTCCCAAACAGAATGCCAGTAGTGGCATTCTGTGTGCGAGTGTGTAGGAAGGGTGTTGTTGTTGTGTGTGTGTTGTGTGGGGTTTTGTCATAAAGCAAATGTCGATAGCAGCAGGGAAAATCTGCTGTTGTTGGAAAACTAACAGGAACCACAGCTCCTGCTTCTGCCTTGCATTCTGGGGAAAACGCAGAGGAGCCTCCGGCTGAAGCTGCTACCAAAAATTCCTGGCAAGGGGGGAGGCAGGGGGAGATTCCACACACAGGCAGCTGCAGGTAGCAAAAAATAAAGAGCCCCCAAGGTCGTCAAAAATGCCATACACACACACACACACACTCTCATACATGTTGCATATTGTTGTGGGCTGCTTTTGGCCAACATCCCTGGCCATAACGAATTTCAGTTAAACGGGTTAAGCCAGCATATATTCGCCAGAAAGCTTTCATTACATACAAGTACGCCCTGGCACAAGCTTAAATTCAATTTAAATATTGGCATTAGGGCAAAGGGAAAACTGGGAAAACTGTTGTTCGCCCAGAAAATGCAAATTCCAAATAAGCCTATGGACCCTTTGACTGGATATTTTGACCCAAAAAGATGCATTTTGTGGTTTAAATAGTGTTATCAGAATTGCAAATTGAATTGAAAATTGATAATTTAGTAAGAAAGAATTTTTTTAAATATAAACTGAGTTGAAATTGATGACAACAAATGAAGAAACCATTTTATATTCTTATTTCAAAAGCAAACAAAGTTAAAGTTTGATAAATAATTAAGAAAATGCCCGAATAACTAATAAAAAGACTTCTTAATAATATTCCCCTACAAATTAAACTTTTAGTTGAAGGTTAAAGACAAGTAAATAAATAATCATCCTTACTACATTCGATTCTCTTTTATTATTATAATTTATCCAAGGACCTGCTCTTTGTTTCTTATACCCACAACTAACTATATTCAAATGAGCTTTTTGCCGGCGTTTGAAGTGAGTTTCCTATTACCGTTTGTCTGAGCCCCCGGAGGCTTTTCCAAATGACCCTCATCTTTCTCATAAATTTGAGTTAATCCTGAGAGTCTATATAGTTTGTGAAGACTACTTTCCCTAGGCCTGGCTTAAAGAGCTGCTGTATGCAGGCTGCTGCTGCTGCTGGCTGGTGGCAAACTTTCGGCGCTATATATGACATTTGTTATAAATTTAATTAAAACAAAATGCCGGAAATGAGTGAAGAGTGAAGAGGGGGACAAAGGGGTGAAGCAAGCTGCCAAACAAAGGGAAACTTGTCTAACTGGCAGACAGGCGAAAGGCATCCTTGGCTTCTCCTAAGAGGGACTATGAGACGCAAGGAGGGAATACAAACACACACTTGGCACAGCAGTCTCTCACATATCATCACGAAAAGTTTTCAAAAACACGAAACGGAAGCCAGGCATCTTCTAGACGAAGCAAGAAATACTCTTTAACGAGATTTTACTTAGAAGAAGCTTCTTAGTTATGTTTTTAACAGCTACGAACACTTTTTTTTTAAATAATAATCAACAATTTAATTGTTTAATCCAAAAGCTTAATAACTTATTTATTTTTTTATAATATAAAACTAGTTAAAACAAGCAAAATGCTGAGCAGCTCTCATTTTATGGCCAGAACAAGTTTTCACAAAACTTAACGGAGAACAGCGTGAAAACATATGACTTGTGCAACTCTTTGGCCAAAAAACTTAAATAATTAAATGGGGGGAAAGAAATTCTGTATCCTTCATGCTGCATCCTTCATGCTTTCTTAACTTTCCTCATCCTCTCTCCCCTTTGATAAATTCGAAGCTTAACATGCGTGTGTCTGCTTTTCGAATGTCCTGTCATTAAAATGTTCGAAAAAAAAAGAAAAGTTTACATTTTTTCCGCTGAAATACAAGCTGTTTCGTAAAAGAAAGAAAGGAATTCGCTGTGTCCCGTTGGCTGAAAATTAAATAAAATCCTGAAGCCGAGATAATATGGTTCCTCTTCTCTTGAAGCCTCGCATTTTTGGTTTGAGCTTAAAAAAAAAGGGATTTCCTTTCATTTCTCGTAAAACTTTTCTTAGCTAATGTTGGAAATTTTCGTTAATTTCCAAGGACGTTGCGAGTGCAATTACAAGCCCCACTGCGTATACGTAATATGCGTATGCGTAATATGCGTATACGTAATATTCACGACATAAGCCCAAGTGGCTGAAATTGCCGCAAGGAAAACGTAAATATATGTATATATATATTATGTTTATATATATTTTGAAATATATTCCCTGATTATGTGGCAGCGCCAAAGAACAACTTTCGGGCACACAAACAAAATGTTTGCCTTTTTGGCCCAAAAAACTATTTTGGCCACAACTAAAAGCTTATATCTGGAAAGTTTTTCGCCGATCCCCGGATGCCCCCGAGGGGCGACTCGCTGACTCGTGACTTAATTTAATCACTTTATAAACTGGAAACGGTTGGCAAATACAAATTAAAGTCAGTGTGACAAGTTGGCTCACAAAAGTTTATTGTTTAATGTCCTTTAAAAAAAACCTAGTTATTTCCTGTTGAATTAATTTAATGACTGAGGGTAGAGACTTTCTTAATTATATTTTATATAATTATAATAATAACATTTCATTTCGATGGCGAATGCACATGGAAAATGCAATTATTTGTAAAATTGAAAGGGAATTCTGTGAAATTAAATAATTTTATTTAAATGCAATTTTGTAATTAACAGAATTTTATTTTAAACTTCTGCCGATTTTCATCGAATTAATATTTGAAACGCACTTCTGGAAGTCTTACCTTCTACCTTATAAAGGTAGAACCTCCCTGCTATTGGCATATTTATAAAGTGTCCCCAATCCAGTTTGATGACTTTATCGCCAGGACGCAATGCCAACTCGTTAACGATGCCTCCGCCGATGAATCTTTAACCAGGCCTAGGAAAATATTACCATTTCTTGACTCCCCCTCCCTCCATTCGATACTATCGATTCGACAAGGGTCGTGGGTAATTTATAAAACTGAATTATTTATTTAGCTATGGCCAAGAAAGTGTAGAGAGCGTCGAGAGAGAGAGACTGGAGAAAGCGGAGAACAAATAATCGTAACAGTAACACTAAAAGTAAAATGAAACGAGGTGAAAGCAAACAATTTTGTGGTCAACCGAACGAGTGTGTATAGTGTGTTTGTGTGTGTGTGTGCAGGCACTGAGAGAAATTTAAGAAAACAATAAATAATAGTAATATTCATTTAAAATATTGGAATTATTATTTGCTTTTTAAAATACTAAGAAATATGAAGTTTTCTTGTTTTCTTCTGAAAATTTTAGAATCTGTCTGTCTTTCTTTTATTTCTCTCAGTGTGCCTGGTGTGCGTGTGTAATTGTGTCTTGATTGTGTGTGTGTGTGTGTATTGTGTGTTTGTAGGTCGTTCGCCTCCCTTTGATTGTTATTGTGTGTCGATGGCCTAATCTGGGAGCTGGCTTTATCAGCCAGCGATATCTGGAGAGGGCTCAGTATCAGTAGTACTCGCCCACCGCCCTCAGCGTTATCTGCTCCACCTGGGCATGGGGAGGTGTGGCCAGAGCGTAGAGTACAGCCTGGGCCACGTCCTCAGCCTGCAGGATCACCTCGCCCAGCTTCTCCTTGGTCTCGTCGGGCACTATTTCGGTGGCCACCCAGCCGGGATTGATGCTCTAAAGGAATTAAATAAATTTTTTTTTTTTATAAATTATTTAATATAATTATTAAGACCACCCACCGTGGTCTTGATCCTAGAGCCCTTCTGGATCAACTCCTGCCGACAGATCTCATGCACAGCTGTCAAACCAAATTTGCTCGGTGTGTAAGCATTAAGACTCTCATCCGCCGGATCTGGCTTATAGCCCGCCACTCCAGCCGTGCTGTTCACAAAGAACAGGTGTCCCGCCACCTGGCGACGCCTCATGCTACCGGCTGCCCACTTGGTGCAATAGATGCTGCCCATGAGATTCGTTTGCAGAATGTTGCCTATATCCTTGGTGGGCATGTCGATCAGCTGACCGCCTAGGACAATGCCAGCATTATTAATCAGCACATCGACACCACCAAGCTCCTTTTCGATCCACTCAAAGGCTCTGTCCACCTGCGTCTCCTGCGACACATCGCAGGTGTGCTGATGGAAACGTTTCCTCTGATCCTCGGGCAGGGATTCGCGTAGACGCTCCAGGCGATCGGTGCGACGGGCCAGGCCCACCACCTGAAGGCCGGCGGCAACGAGGAGCCGGGCACAGGCCGCTCCAATGCCGGAGCTGGCGCCACTGATCACGGCCACGCGATTTTGCCAACGATCCATTGCCGGGAAGAGACGACGAGCCACTGAGTTGGGTTCGCTGGCGATGATCGGGTTATATGCTGAGCGGGGGTCTTATCGCGGTGGGGTCTCTCTCTCCCAGGGACACTGGCAGAAAAAATAGAAAATTTAAAATAGATCTAGATTGTGAATAATATTGTTTATAAACTTTCTTCGTTAGGGTTTAGATTTAAAACCAATAGAGATTCATGTCTTATTTATTTTATTTAATTTACTTTTTCAAGAGTTTTTGCAAAGTTTATTTAATACTTTAAATCTTATTATATATGCCATTTGAAATTCATATTTTTTCAAGTGCTTTTTCTTGAGTTTCTTGGCTGTTTTCATGACGTGTCTCTAGCTGCACTTTGTCCTCTCTGAACAGACCATCCGATCGGATGGCACAACAGATGTTGTTTCGTCTGGATTATTTGTTTGCCAACCTTATCGACCTCAAGGAGAACCCCTGATAACCACTGATAGCCACTGATTCGAGATGGGCCCTAGACCTAGGACCACAATGTTGCTTTAATTCTTTAATTCTGGCAAATAAATTAATGAAAGAAAAAATATTAGAGTTTATCTAGTTTCAAGGTAATACTCTTTGCAATTAATATAGGTTTTTACTTGATTTTTTGTGAAAATTACCTCACTAAAAAATAATAATTAACTTAATTTACGGCAGAATTTTACCTTGCAAAGTGTCTTTTTAAGCCTCGTTTTAATTTCCTAACAATTTTCAATACTATTTTAATTTTGTACAAGATTTTGACACATGTTTCCCGACTGATTAATATTTATAAAAAATTATATTAAAATACGATATAGATTCGGAATTTTTCTGGATTTCTATATATATTTTTTAGGATAGTTTTCCAAACGATCTCTGAGGGGAGCTGCGACCTCAGACCGCGCCTCATTGGGTCATGCATTTGAGAGGAGCCATTAAAGAAAAGGCCAACACGCAATGCAGTTAACTGGCGCCTCAAGTTATGGCCACCTACGTGCTTTTCTCTATGCATGTGTGGGTCTGCCTCTGCCTCAGTTTTCTCTGTTTTCCATAGCTTTTCCCCACTTTCCGCTTTATATCCCCTCCAAAGACCCACGCTTGACATATATTTTCTTTGCCTTCGCTGCCATTTTTATGACCGCTCGTAACACTCAAGAGATGCTTAAATGGCAACAATAAGGCAACAAAGGGATATATATGGGATATATGGGATATATCCTAGGAGGCAGTACATTGCAGTTGCAACATGTTGCAAGTGCCGATCAAATCGGAACCATCAAATCGCCACTTTATCCGGCAATTACGTGTGCAAACGATGACGGAAACAAACTATGGCTATATATGGGAGAGCGGAAAATGGTGGAAAAATGCGAAGAAGGGTGGTAGGGGGGGGGAGGGGGGAAAAAACCCCCTGCACAAATTGCTTTTTCGCAAAACAATCTGATTAAACGGCCCGCGACCTGATGACCGGGGCTCATCAATAAATTTTTGATGACACGTTGCAGCATTAAATTGATGCAAAGTGATTTGTTTGGATTTTCCTCACACTCTCATGGTTTTTCCAACGTTTTTCCCATTTCTTTTGTTTTCTCGGCAAGCTTTTCCAATTTAAATCGTGGACGTGTCAATCGTTAAGAGAAGAGTGTATTTTCAGAGCTCATTATTTGCAGTTTCATTTTAAAGTTTAAAGAAGGCCTTAACTTTCGTCGATTTAAATATTTATATAAATATGTCGAAAGATTTTCATACATTTTATTTATTTTGTTAACCAATTAAAACCAATTAAGTCAAATTGCATATAAAAAAATGCAACTCAATATAATTTCTCTTTATAAAAATCTCGTTGGAATGTTTTAATTTATTTCCAAGAATCCATCACAAATCGACAAGTTAACACACAAATATATTTTCATATATATCCCCTGTCGGATATGTCGAATTGACAGCATAAAAGTCTAGAAAAAAATGTCGAATCAAAATGCGGAAAAAGGACGAAAATGATTCTACATATCCCTGGATGAGCCGGCAAATTGAATGAACTTCATTTGAACACTCACAGTGGGATTCTGGGTTTCTGTCAATGGAAATATCATTGAAATAACAACAGATTCAAATGGAAAATAAATGTTTACACTCACATTCGTGCATACATATTATTTTAAATGTGCAGTTCATAAGGGGAAAGAGAAGCGGGAAACGGGAACTATTTCTATATTTATTTACACAACTCTGTGGCTTTTCCCAGCCTCTGAACTTCACTGAAAACAAAAGGGTTAGAATTATCCCTCCCTAAGCCTAAGCAATTTTGATTAATAAATACTTGTGCTGGTCATGTTTATTAAATTCCTAAGGAAACCAAAAAGCTGGCCCAGACTTTGCCCTTTTTTGCTATATTTTCCGTATATTTTCCGCATCTTTTTCGCACACTTTGAGGTGGGTGTTGGTGGCATTTTAATAAAACATTTTCTGTTCGCTGATTAAAACCATTTAATTGGTTAAATTTCCTATATTTAATTTGGTTTCAATTGTGAGTCTGCAGGACATGTGTCACTATGTTTTCCTTGGCATTTTCATAGACCTTAAATTGGTCTTTAAGCCCCTTGAACTTGCTCTTTTCATACATGACTTCTTTTGGCCATAAAACTGCTTAGGGAATCAAACCAAAATCAAAGTCAAACCTTTGGCCAAACAAATCCCTTGACCACAAGCCTTTTTCCCCACTCGGAAAATGTTCCCTCACCCTCCTCCCCCTGGTCTATGTCTGCCACTGAAACTTATTCTCTGGCTTCCGTTTCATGGGAAAAACTTTGCAATGGAAGGCTGCGCTTTCTTCTTCCCTGTAATAGCTTCAAAATGGGATCGGAAGACGGAACGGCCAGTGGCAAAGTCTCTTTTCCCCCCTTTCCCACTCTGTGGAAAGTGAAGGCCACTAGCATAATAATTCTTGTCCTTAAAAGGAGTTTGGCATGGCGTTGTTGCGCTTTAAAATGTTCTTCATTTTTTTGCGCCGCTGTTTTTCCCACACAAAAGGTAAAAACAGAGGTTTTCCTTCAGCCATTAGTGTGTGTTTGTAGGAAAAGTGCTTAGCTAGAGATGCGCTTAAATAATTTGGGATGATAAAACTTTTATAAAGGTCTTTGGAAAATGAAATTATCTATTTTTTAGCTAACCAAAAGGTTAAAAATAATTTTAAAAAATTTAAATAATCTCAAGTTTATCTCTAATTTAGAGAACTGGTTGAGATTTATGCTCTCCTTTGGTTGAACAGGATCCATAAAATTAACGCTGAATGAGACGAGCTCCTGGCTCCAGGATGCAACAATGTCTGCTCTGCGCTTTTCTCTTTTTTCTTCCCCCGCACATTTTCGTGGGAAAGGAAAGAAAAGCCACCCTGGCAGCCCCTTTTGTGTGTGTAATGAATGTAAGCAAGGCAAAGTAAAGTGAAGTAAAGTAAAGGCCAAACAATAACAAGAAAATCTACTCACAAGACACAAGACAATTGCCGCAACAATGTTTTCGGTGCCTCACGATTTTCCTTCCTTTTTTCCAGCCTGGTTTTTCCTCCTTTTGTTGGTCATTTAAGAGCTCATTTTGTGGCCTCATTAATGTGTGTTTTGCGGGGGGGAAAATGTTGGGGAAAACAGCTAGGGAAGGGAGAGTAAGAGGGGGAGAGGGAAGTTAACAAATAATGACCGCCAAGATCCATGGGGGCATTAAAATTACATCATGATATACGCAATCCTGCCATAAAGACACAATAGAAAAAATAGGTATCATTATTGCTGTTTAATTACGGGAATACCTTGAATGTGGCAATGAAAATGTATATTTTCTTATATAACATTTAAATATATTTATTCATTAATTTTAACATGAAGTTGGAAGACACTAAAAGTGCTTTAAAAGTTCGTGGTATATCCTGGGGCTATTTTATTTTAAGTTTAAATAATTTTTGCTGTTTATTTACGAGAATGCCGAAGCATATGGCAAGGAAAATGTATATTTTCTTTTTCTAAATTTTATTTTATTTATTTTATTTTTATTTTGGAAAGACATTAAAATGTTTTCGAAAATCGTAATGAATTCTAGAGCAATTTAATATTAATTAAATAATATTAATAATATTAATAAGTTCAAACTTAAGAACATTATTTTTTTCTTTTTCAATCTTTAAACGATGGTATAAAATTAATATGATTTTAAATATTAATTAAATGCCATTGAAGTGGTCTCAAAATCCTAAAAAGAGAGTTATTTTTGTGGGGAAAATCTGAAATTAAAGTAAATTTTTAGATTCCTCTGCCAGTTCCTTGTCCTAACTTAGCACAAATATTAAATATTTGAACTAAAGACCTACGATACAGCTTTCTTAAGAATTCAAGTTTTATTTGTTAACCTTGAATGTTAATTTATTATAAATAAACATTTGTAATAATAATAAAATGCCATAATAATGTATAATAAACCCCCACGAAGTTAAATATTTTTGGAGTACCAGTAAATTCTCCTAGTTCCTTGGCCTAAAGCACCACAAATCATTTAGATTAGTTGGCTTAATTAACCCATACCTCGTTTAATGTGGACAAGCAGGCAAATGTTCCACTTCCGCTCTTTTTCGCCATTTTCCTCATTTTCACCCAGTTTTGCCTGTCAGCCTGGGCTTGGCTTTTGCATTTTGTTTTTTATTTTTTTATTTTTTTTTTACACTTAACTCAATTTGTTGGGCCAAAAATAAGGCACGGCTACGCCCACTGACAGGGTGCATTATTGGGGGCAAAAAGGAGCAGAGTATAGAAAATTATTGCTCAACGGAAAACAATTATTTTGTGCCGGCTTTTCCCCCCTCACTCTGTCTCTCTTGAGAATCCTCACCCTTCTGTTGGTTAGTTGTTTTTCTTGTTGTTTTCTTACCGGTTTTTCCTGCTACAACATATTTTTTTTTTGTTTTTTTCTTTTCCCTTTGTTGGGGCCATTAACGTGAGACGTGCTGAGGGATCCCCATCGGAGGCAACACCAGCCTGTGGGGAATACTCGGCCAGTGGGCGTGTCAGCGGCTGGTATCGTGTAATCTGAATATTGCCGTGACTCGCCATTGCCGCCTGCACTATACTAAGCACTAAGCACTAAGTACCCAGTCGGGGCTCCGAGCTCCTTGCACTCGCCTTTTTGGCCATTTAGGGTTATCGACTTGGCAGGATTCTCGAGCAGGGAGTGCCTCGGCCAGAACAAAAACCCAGCTAAGCATTACTTTGATGATTTATTAAGGCAGCCCGAGTGGGTTCCGTCGAGCATTTAAACACACATCGGACTCACAAAGGCATTAGCTTTTGGGTTAAATGCAATCCCTCAGCGGATTGTGATTTCTTTTGCTTTTGCAGCAATAACAACAAGCAGATAATGCAAATTAAAGCAATTTATTTAAAATTTCAAGCTCTGAGTTAAAGGGTACTATGTACACATAATAAACCCTTAGCATTAAAGCATATTTCATTTTTATTCGCTTCTCTGGTTTATTTTGAGAGTTTCCCTAGCGGGGCCACCTGGCGTATGTGTGATATTTGGTAATGCGTGTAATTAAGCAACACGTTCCTCATCCGCCACCGTTGCCGGTTTGCCAGTTGTTGTTGGCTAGCAACTTCCGCTAGCTGGGGGTTTTTTTTTTTTTTGTTTTGCTGGGGAAACACGATACTCTAATTACCAGAAAATGCCCAGAAAGGAAATGGCCAAAAACAAGAAGAGGAAAAGAAGAACACAATGAGTGAGTAGGAGTGCTGTTTTTCACTTGTCAAGCGAATTGAATCCGCAATAGTTAGCCACAGGCCAAGCTTCCGGGAAAGGTGCTCAAACGGAAGCCAAGGCCTGTAGTTTCTTTAACCAGAATTCAATGAATAGAAATACATTAAATATATATAAATATAGCCACCTGTGAAAGGAATATTAATTTCTTTGTAATTAACTGAAAATTACATATTACATAGTTTTTACATATTTATACTTTGATTTTCATCCTATAAAAACACAAAAGGTATAACAACGTCATTGAAATACAATCAAACTGAAATAAAATCCTAATTTATCACTCAAAATAATTACAGAACTGTGCCTTGCTTTATCATAAAACCAATTCCTTTTTGAAAATATAAAATATAATCATTAACTATAGTTATTTTTCAAGTATTATCCAAAGTATCTCCTTTGCCTCACCTCATCAGATACCTTTTACCATAATCCCCCCAAAAATGTATAGTATATCCTTCTCATCACTTCCTGCATCTGGTAGGATATCATTAGGTAGCCAATCGTTGTCTAGGTGGGTGCCAGATGTACATATGTCCAATTATGTATCTGTAACTCCAATTAGCCAAATTCCCGGAAAGGATGCTCACCACACACACACACAGGCAGGCACACTGGACATGAATCCTGGGTACTGCCTTTGTTCCTTCAATGGCCACTGGTTAGATGCACAATTAATTGGCCAAAAGACCAGAGACAGTCAAAGGGTTTCAGCTGCTTGTGCGACATAAATCCTCCAGCGACAGATTAAAGCCAACGACTGGCCCATCAAAGTTTGGGGCGTGACGGGTGTCCTGGATATATAGAATGTGCTAGGGGAGATCATAATGGCTGTAATTAGCATTCAGTTTCAGCTATCAAAAGGGAGCTGAAATTTAGGGTACAAACTTTAAAAAAATTAAGCCTCAAAATATCGATTGCAAATATTAAAAGATAGCAAAGACTAATTTCCAATGCCAAATAATTTATTGTAGCTGAAAAAGTCATATTTTTAGATATTTGCTTTTCTATAATTAAAAGCTAAATATCTAAAATGTGTATATATTTAAATTAAATTGAGTGCAATTAAATAATAATAAAAATCTTTGCACATGCACAGACTCTGGCTCTTGAAATCTATAAGCTTTTGAATAGAAATCCACGAAATTCCACGCTCATTTGGCTGCCATATTTTAATAATAATTTTTGTTCCAAGAACTTTTATTGTGCGCATTTTCTTTATAGTTTTAACCACAATATATATCATATAAGCACATATGTGAGCTGCGTTTTTGTTTGCCATTTTATGGAATTCATCTCTGCGGCATTCGCCGGATAATTAAAAATAAAATCGGGCAAGCGGAAGAAGTAAAAGAAAATATAAAACATGCAGTCTGGCTTTAGGCGCTGACTGAGGCTATATATATATATAAATATCATCAGTTATATCAGTTACTGTCACTGCCATAAAACGCTATATGTGGCAGGTGGCAGGTGGCATGTGATGGGGGAAATTAGCGCAGTTAAATAAGTTTTAAAGTAATTCCTTTGCGGAAAAGCAAAGCTTAAGGCCTCTTAAAACGATCTAGTTTACTTTAAAGAACAACTTTCCGTTAATATCTCAAGTTAACTTTCTTGAGTTTAACTTATTTTCTCTCTGTGCCCTGGTGACAGTCGTAAAGTGAGCACATTGGATGTTAACCCGTCGGCAAGTTATTGATGTGACAACTGCGTATGAGCCCCAGTTTCCATTTAACTGCACTCTGCCTGCGGTTGCCAGTTAGTGGGGATAAGATATACCCTACAGTATATGTATTCCCATCACCTGTGTGCTGGCTCACAGCTCGTTGCAATTGAAGGTTCATTCTTAATTTCTCTAGAGCTGCCTTGGATCCTTGTCCATAGTTATACTGTCTCTGTAAAAGGTGGCATTGGATTGCATTTTCGTCCTATCTGTGGCCTGGTTGGCAGGACCTCTTTTGGGGTTGCCATGACTCACCTGACTGATTATTCTGGTTGGTTAGTTTACTGGATTTCGAAATTGACTGCTGACTTCATAATTAAGCCTTTATCATAGGAGAAATTTGGACTTTGACCAGTGGCTAAATGCCAAAAGCCAATTGCTTTATTTGAGTTGCGTTTAAGTGTCTAACAATGTGGGTGGAATAAGGGTTAAATGTCAGGAGGTGCTGCAATTTACATTTTGCTATTTTTTTTAATCATTATTTCTTTAATTATATTTATCATATTTTATTTTTATATGTTTTTCGGCTGAAGCTTTAATTTTTCTGTGAAGCCACTTCTCTCTCACCCAAAAATCCCTTCCAATCCACTGAGTGTTAGCATCTGTGACTGTCTCCAAACTGTTGCCAGTAAATAAACTGGCCAAATTTGTCTAATGCGTGCCTCCACTCCCCCTTCGCCCCCTTAACTCCCCGGGGAACTTCCCATTTTCGGCTTTTTTCCCCGCTTATGCCCCCCGGCCATTGTCTTTGGCCCGCTCTGTGCATAATTCACGAGTTCAAATTGCCAAACGCCACATAAATGTACAAACAGGCACGTATTTATATATCTCTTCCCAGGCCGAGGATTTCTTATTCTGTGTTGGGTTTTACACCCCAACAGTTGCAGTCAGAATTATAGTGCTGTTGGAGAGAGGAAAGTATCTTAAAGTAGCTGCAATAAAAAAAATATAGTTTCTATATAATTTATGTATTTTATTACATAAGTTTACTTATGTTTCTCTTGATAAAGTTTGCCACAATAATTTATTTTTAACTTTAATACTCCAGGAAGAACCTAGTCTTTTATTTCCCATTTGAGACCTTTAACTACTGTCCTTGCCACCGCAGCTGTTTTAAATGTTTCTATATATATAGTTATATATATGAACCTTTTATATATATTTACTATATAGGTTAGGTCGCTTTGGCTCTGCGGCTTGCATGCAAATTTTATGTTTTAATAATAAGTCACTGGCATGCAAGCGCCGCATATTTTATGCCAATTGCTGGCGGGGACTCCTGCTCCCCAAGGCGGGGCTGGAGAGGATATAAAGGTAAAAGGCGGGGTTTCAGTCCCAGTCCTAATCCTGCTCCTGCTCCTGCTCCTGGTCCCACCTGGAGTCAGTTAGTCAGTCAGTTAGCTTGCCAGTTCACTTGAGGTTCGTGTCCCTAGCTGTTTATTTTTAACCCAATTGTTTTTCGGCCAAAGAAAAGAAAGAGCGAAAGAAGACTATATATCTCACAGTAGCTCAGGAATATTTATTCCCTTTTTCCAAGCCCAAATGAATATCTCCTCTTGAAGAGGCATTCGGCACCTGAACATTATTTAGCAAGCTGCCCCTCTCGGAAATTGATTATGAATTCAGGCCGAAATTCGCTGCGAATGTGGAGCGCACGAGGCCCGCCGATATGAATTTTCCATTTTCCGAGTGCGTGCGGTCATGCAAAATGGAAAATGCAAAAATGTAAATGCAAGTCCTGCCCTCCGAGAGAGTGCAGAGGTCGGACCGCAGAAATATGATTGCCGCAATTTTGTGACCGTTCCCACGATCGCAGCCCGAATAAATATTATCGCTTTGCTTGCTGGTCAAATTGAAAATTAAATTTTAAAGTGAGAGGAAATTCGAAGAGGAAATTAGGTGTTTTGTTGGGGGAAACTGTTGCTTATCTATTTCTGCAAATTAAATAATATGTTTTGGTGGAATAAAGAGTTTAATTTTGGAAAATTATAACAATAAATATATAATATAGGGTTTCTTTAAACAATTTTAAACCGACTTACAATTAAAGTATAAATTACTCAATTAAAAATACTAGAAACAAATAAAATAGATTTTTACACAGTTTTTCATAGTTTCAAGACAGCTTAAAATTGGATTTTAAATATTTAGTTTTCGTCTCTAAAGTTTTTTAAACGATTTTTCATTAATTTCCCTTCTGGAAATATATTTTTTCTGAGTAACCTGTTAATTTTCTGCAAATGCTAATGAAGAAGTGTGCGTTCTTTCCGTAACATACTTCCCACCTCCATTCCCTCACTGAATTTCAAACGAATTGGCCAACTTTTGTGTCTCCGTTTCTGCTGATTTGCGGTTTCAGCCGCAGTCCTGTTCCTCCACATGTTCAGGTGTGTGTAAGTACAACTGCGTGTGTGCATGGTATACAGTTTCCTTTTCATTTTTATTTCGCACTTAATTAAAAATCTTTTGCTGACGTGCGACACGCACGTGGCCAAGACCACCTTAACCCCAGATGCAACCTCAATCCCGGCCAGAACCGAGTCTCTCTCTCTCCTTCTCTCTGACAATTGAAACCTGCATTCCGCGACCATGAAAGGGTATTGTGAAGAGGAGATTGTTGCAGTTATATATATGTATATATCTTGTGCTGCAGGAGCCATAAATATCAGCAAATTAACCGATAAATTAAGACCAACAGAGGATTGCTGTCATAAATAATAAATTAACAAGATAAAGACAAGAATATGGTTAAGAAGAACTTTAATAATTATAGTTTGAGTTCCAATAAATACCAAAAAGTCTCAGCAAATAAATGTTTAAATTCCAGAACAAATATAAATTGAATATAATTAAAAAAAAAAAAAAAAACACACGATTGTAGAGGCATATCCCCCCTTCTAACACGACTTAAAGATAGTGGCATTAACTTCGTAGTGGCACAGAGCCTTCTTGCTAACCCTATCCTTGGGATTCAAGGAGAAGACAGTGCCCTCCAGGGTGTAGACCGTGTTGGGGTGATACATAAACTTCAGTAGAGCCGTTTCCGGCGGCACCTGAATCCTGTTCATCACGTATACGCCCTGTTTTAGGGGACAGGCCAAGCTCATATTGCTGGCCCCCTTGGAGAGCATCAGCTTGGCCACATTATTCCAGGCGGACACATGACGTATGTACTTCCAAAAGTCACAGGTCTTTGTGGTGGAATTGTATAGAGTTCGTGGCAGCTCCGCTCGGGAAGGTGCCGATGAGCCAGAGCTTCGCTTGCGAGGATGCTGAAGCAAAACGAGATGCCATAAGGGAATGGCCACATCCTGACGCACTGTCGTCACCGAAGACATGGAGTTATTCTTCTCAAAGAGATTCATCTTGAGGCCATAGCCGGGCGTGTCCCAAGAGCTAATGCCCAGCAGCTTCATCATGTAGCAGTGCTGGAAAGTTAGGATATATAAATGGTATTTCAGGATATATGTTCAGTGTCACCTGCTGGGTTAATTGCAGGAATCCAAAAAGCGTTATAAAGCCCAGCAGATTCCTATAGAAGCCCATCTTAGCAGCGAACTAATGAGCAACTGAGCTCCCTGACTGCCTAGTCACGGCGGCTAATGTATAATTATATTCCCCTGATTCGCTGATTGGGTGATTTGTCACACCTCAATTGGATCAGGCTAGTTAGTACCTTACCTCCATAATTTGACTTTAATTGCTATAATCTCTCTAATTGCAACAGCAGTCATACATAGTTGCCCGAATTATGTACAGACATTAAATGTAGTTTAAAGTTAACCGACTCGAGCTTCGGGTAGCGGGTAAAGGGCATGATACGAGGGCTACTATCAAAGCACTGGGGGCCTGTGTTTGTTTAGGTTTTTGGGTCCAGGGTAAAGTGCTGCTGGTAAATTGTTACATCGTGTTTTTGGTTAAAGTTTGTATTGTTTGCCCAGCTAATTGCATTCGCAGGTGGCCATGCCACGTGCCTGACTTTTCCCTATCGGATATTTCCACCATCTGAGTCCGGCTTCCGTTACAGTTTTCATGCCGCCACATGCTCTGGCTCTGGCTCTGGCTCTGGCTCGTTCCCATTCGTGATCCGCTTCCGCTTCCGGTTTATTTGCATTTGCAGCTGAGAGTGGCATCGGTGTGGCTTGAACAATGGATGAGAAACCCACTTCTTGCCACATCTCACACAGTCACACAGTCCCTTGCACTGGCACTCTCCTTTGTCCCTGATTCCTACTCGGCTCTTCGTCGCCCCTTCTGCGATTCAATTTTCATATTTACATTTTCAGTTATTTCCCAGCAAATATTTGCCTGACATCGGCTTTGCTTCCACACATTTCCCAGCTATTTTCTCATCATCGCATCAACTTTCAATTCGATTTGACGGCTGACAGGGAAAACTTGTGCCGCCTCTACTTTGATTTCAGTTCAGTATTGAGTTTTCTTTTTGTCTTGCCATGAGAGCCATGGAAAATATATTTATTTGTAAGATTTTACAAGTTAATTAACTGTTTAAACCAAAGTATTCTTTGCCTAATCCCCTCTTTCACTTATTTATTAGCCCTTAAACCTGGTTCCCCATCTCCGCTGTGTGCCCGATGGTCCAGAACATCGTTCGAGGCTACTGGAAATGGCCCACAAAGCCATTTAGGAGTGTAAAATTTATCTACCAGGATATCCCTTGTTTTGGCCGCCGGCTTTGTGCCTCTTCCGCCCTTCCACTGGCTGTGTCTATTTTAGTTTCTTTTTGTTTTTTGATTTGTGTCAATAGGCTTTTATGGGCTTTTAGTTGGTCGATTTGTATTTTGTTTTTCAGCTCGTTGGTGTCCTTTTCCTGCTAACCGAGGGGTGCTTTAAATTTTTCTGAACTCCTTTCGCATTTCAAATGCACGAAGCCATTTCGAAGAGTTTCCACTGGCGAAGTTCGTTTTGCGGCTATGAAAATGGCCACCTTAATGTGTTCACTCATTGGGGGAAAATAACACCAGATCCAGGTCTTTACCTCTCCATATTTATCTTGTTTTCAGAGTTTTTTTGTTGTGCACAGTGATAAAAAAGGTTTACGTTTTATTTTGAGTAAAAATATAAGGCAGAAATTGACTTTAGGATTATCAAATCTTAATGTTTCTTTGTGGAAATTAAAATTAAAATAAACTATTATAACTTAACAATTTAAAAATAATAGAAATACATATTTTATACAAAGGATTATATATATATATATGTATTAGTCCTGAGATATCCTTGCGAAACTCTCTTTTTCTTCCATTTTCTCTCTGTGCCCTCGTCTCGTTTTCTCGCCTTGTTTTTCTCTTATCGCCGCCTGGCATTGAGTGTGGGGCGGAGTGGGTCCTTGAACGTTTTATGATTGCACTTTTCAGCAATAAAATAACGAGTGGGCGGCGAATCGTGGATGCAGTGCATCCCCCATAGCCCCACCTAACCTAGCCAGGCGACTTCACACCAAATGCTCTGCTGGCTGAAACTTTAATAACCTCAGACGAGGCCCCCCGACACTTGCAATAAAAATTGCTGCTTGTCGTAAAAAACAACTTGCACATGCGAGCATATACATATACATATGTATATAGAGTGTACACTCGTAAAAAAAGCTCAACAAAAATAGAGAATCACAAAAAATATAGAAAAAAAGGAGGTAGGGGAAAAGGATGGAGCAAGGCAAGGAGGCACCAACCTCCCCCCTGGGAGGCACCAACAACGTCCTAACCAAAAGCTGTCAACGCCTCGCCATTGCAGCTCATAAACATGAGTCCTCTTCGTCCCTCGTCCTGCATCCTGGCAACGTCCTGTCGTACCATTTTCCCCATCCTCGTGGCTAGCTGTCAGCTGTAGTTTCGGACTATCCCATCACATTTAGTCCTGTGTTTTGTGTGCGGCAACGCTGCTTGGCACTTTATTGCCTGTCCTGCATAATTGTTGGGCTTATTATTGGATTTTGAATAACATCGCCACGACAGGCATCGACAGCCATCAGTATCACCAAGCCTGGGATGCCTCTGCTGTCGATGTTGGGTCCCTAAATGTATGCTAATCCATATGGAAGCAAGGACTCAGAAGCAGGCTTATAGAATATATTGTGTTTAATATTGAAAATAAATAGTTGGGTTAGCTTTTGATAAAGATTAAAGTATTTATCCATATATTGAAAAAAAAATATGTTATCTTAGAAATGTTTTTTCTACGTCCTTGGAAATATTTAAATCATCCTAAAGAATGAGTCACAGAGGTAGGGTATTAGCATTAACAGTGCCATTTCCCTACCTAATCCCTGGCCATAATCATTCGCTTGCATTGCGTTTATTACGCATACGCCGCGTAGGCCAGCAACTGCGCCTAAAATTCCCTTGACCGCGGCCAAGACAAAACACAACTCATCAATCTCTGACAGGATCCAGGACCCTATGTGTATGCAAAAACCCAAACCGAAACTCCTGGGAAAGTGGAGTGAAGTGTACTCGTAAATTTCATTTAATCACCACGGACTCTCCGGATGGACTTTGATGTAGTGCGCAAAAAAAAATTCAAGTCCAAAGGACTGTCATGCACGTGGCCATTAAATTACCGAGTCCTTTGTGTGTCTCTCTTGTTTTTTTTAGGAACAGTACAGGGTATTTACAGGGGCGGGAGCTTGCAGAATCTAGCTGGAAATTCTAGAAATATGAAAAGGGAAAAGAAGCTGGACAGGTTTTCATGTTATTTAATTGTATTGTCAAAGAATATAATCGTAAACTATTGTTAGAGTTAGTTAAGTTAAAGGGTATCTTCTAGTCGGGGCAATGAGTTTTCTGTTTTATTTTTTATATGTGGCTGTGTAACAAATTGGAGCTGCAACAGCGTAGCATTGAGGCGAGTCCTAAGAAATATATTTAAAAAAAATAAATATAAAATATATTTAAGCTAAAAGAATCATTTTAGTTTGAGTTTTAAAGTAGTTTTAGCCGCAAAGTCCTTTGTTAAGAATATAGAAATGAAACATAAGCAGAAGGACCTAGCCTAACCTAACGAAAAGAAATGGAATTTGACGAAAGGGAGGCCCAAGGTCAGCATGGCATATATAGCTCAACGAATATGACCAATCCCTGATATGAGGTGACTGGGGAAAACACACACACACCCGTAGAACTAGCCGGAAAGTGCAAATTTATGTTGGAATTAATTGCAACGGGGCAGCAGGACGAAGCGGAAACGATGCCACCGACAGGACAGCCCAGGGACCGAACGGGTCCGGCCGTGACTTTAATTAGCCGTAGAACAAGTGCTTCAGCCCCGCAGCATTAACGGAATCAGTCGGCCATGGCCAGCTGCCCAGGTGTGTGTGGTTAAATTTATGACTCTAGCCAGATTTCAAAAGCCAAAAGCTGAGGAGAAGCTCTGAAGTCCTTAAAGCAATTCACTTGTAATATATTTTTTCCCCTAAAATAAGACAGATTGCTTTTAAAATTATATAAATTTTGCCTGTGCAAAGCATTTTATATAGATAAATAATTAATTCCAGATGACATAATGTCCTTTGATAGTTAATCTCTTGATATTACATTATATTAAATGCAGGTCAAGTGGAAAATAATGCGTGTCAACTTATTTATCAGAAATTCCTTGGAAAAAAAACATAAACAGAACGCAATCAGACAAATATTTCTCACTTTATTTATTTATATATTATTTATTCATTAACAAATCCGTCATAAAGTATAATAATTCAAGCAGAAAAAATATCAGGTGATAGTTGACCTTTAACTTGATTATAATCTAGAGAAAATGAATTAAAAAAATAAATTATTTAGGGTCAATTGGTAAATAAAAGAAAAAAATATATAATTCATGTCTTAATAATTTCCATTAGTTTAGTTTAGTTTCATTTATTAGTTTAAAGTTATGGGAATATTACAATGTAGTTATATATTACAAATACCCAAATTATTTTGTAAGCAAAATACTTGACAAATAATGTGTTAAACACGCTTAAGGACCTCTCACACTCCCTGAATCATAATGAAAAATAACCGCCGATCAACAATTGATTTCGCTTTCAAAAAAAAAAAGGGGCTTTTGCACTCACATTACTCGGGAATATAATTGCAAATAGTCGGTTTGCCAAGTGTTTGCAGTGCTTCCTGCCTGCGAATGGCAGCCATGAATAATTGAATCGAATTAAAAATGCAATTGTCAAAGTGGGTGGTGGGTTTTTCCGGGTTGTGTGTGTGTTTTTCCAAAGGCTTCTCATTTTTTTTTCCTGGGGTTCATTCACTTGTCGTTTGTGCGTTATGTTTATTAATTCATTATATAATTATTACACACTCGCACACACACCCTCTGAGCGACCCTCGGAAGCTCTTAATTCTGCTCGCCATGAATATTGCATACTTTCGTGCGTTGCACATTAAATGTTTGGACGGGAAATGGAATGGCTGACCATAAACCGAATTTAGAGCACAATTTTCTACCAATTCTCTTCGTCAATTTGCTGACAGCCTGCGTCACGAACGTTGCCCAGGTAATGTTTCCAGGCAGAGAATTAATAACGATTGGGATTCGGGCGAGGCTGCTCCGGCATTGGAATACTTTATCATCCTGTCCATTAAGAGCCCATTCCCCACAGCGGTTGCATATGCGAGCCATATATTGTTATGGCCATTGGCCATAAATCAATTATTCAGTTAACAATTCTTGCAGTTGGAAATATCGTATCGTCTAAATTTTAAGGCAGTAATTAAGCATTACATTTTTAATGGTCATGATGAGCTGGGTTTTTTGTTTGAAGAAGTATATATTCTAAGCCCAAACATATGTGAATAACATGAATTAGGATTTAACATTTTATTTTCCCTAATATTATAAGTTTCTTTGCCTTAAAATTAAGCCCAAAATCTTTATTTTCGATCTGGAAAATGATGTGCAAATTACAGAACGGCGGCCACAAAATAAATTGTGAATAATTTATGCCTCGCATAACTCACCTGCTTAGCTGGCGACCCCCAATCGCCACCTGTGCACCCCCGGGAGAATCCCTGAAATTGATGATCCTGGCCGGCAGGAATTATTTGCCATTCAGCAGCACACATCCTTGCAGCCATTCGCAAATGAATTACAACTCAATTGCGGCACTCGTGTGTCACCCATGATTCATTCGCCTGTTGCTCCTTGTTTGGCCAAGGACACCCTCCTCACACACACACACACACTCTCTCTGGAACATGTATGTGTATGTGTGTGTGTGTGACTGATATATTTATTCAAGTGCTGAAAATAAATAAAGGAAAATGGCAGCGGAAACAGCATCAGCACGGAAAAGCGAAAGCGAAATGGTATGGAAACTGAAAAGTTTCCGCCGCCAACTTGAGCGGCATAAATTTGCGGCGTGTTTAGTGTTTAGTCAGCTAACTTTTTGCAGCCACTGTCAGCGTGGGACATTGGCCAAAGTTGGCCAACTCTGAAACAAAATGGCAACAAATTGTAAATAAATAAAAGTTTTTTTTTTTCGGCCACTCGGGGGCCCAGGCTGCCTCTGCATACATAAATCCCATTGAATAATGCCGATCAATTTCTGGAGAGCCGGACAAAGTTTTTCCAGCAGTGTATAGCTAACATTGGAGGGCAAAATAATAGAGCTTCAATGAAGAATAAGTAAATATTGGGCAAAGGTATTCGAAAGAAAAGTTAAAGTTCGAATTTTATTTAGTTTAGCCTTAAATTCTTATATAAAAATATAATTACGCTTCAAAAAATACCCTTTAAATTTTATTTTTACCCCTAACGTACACTATGCTACATAATTTGCAATTAGATTGTGTCTGGACAACTCCAATGCTGAACTTGATTATGCGCTTCAAACGGTTTTGTTTATGTTTATGGAAATTGTTTTTCCTCCTACCACGGAGACTTTTCCGGCTTGCTGCTGCTCCTTCCCTCCTCGCCTGCTCCTTGGCCCTTTAGTTATACGCCCCCTGGCAGGATTATCCCCCAGTTTATGCGCTTAATTGTTGTTTGCCTTTCGTCCTGCTGTACTGGTAGTTGTCATCCCAGGATGTGGGGATGTAAGGATGTAAGTATGCTGTGTGGCCAGCCTGATATTATTGTTACTGTTGCGTGGGTCAAAAGAGGGGGGGCCGGGTTGAGAGCACGTGGAAAGTGTTTGCTGCCATTCTGTTTTGGGACAAGTTAATCAGATACCAGGGATCTGATTGGGTATCAATGGGCCCGGCTTGTTTGCCCTCGAAATTGAAATGCTAAACCCGTGTGGCCAAGGACAAAGTGTCTCGTGTCTGTTCGTTCGGTGGAGATAGTGAATTTATGCCTGAAATTTAGGGAAATATTAGGAAATGTTATCATAAATGGCAGCTTGTAAATTAATTTCAATATTTATTTAACTAAGCTTGAAGTTAATATATTGTTTTAGCTTTATAATTTCTGTATAAGAAGTATTTATAGATTCTAGAAAACTGGGCCAGACGCTGTCTAATTAATGCCAACACTGGCAATAATGTGTCCAAATATGGCTCAAGTTCTAGTTTCGGTTGAGCCCAACTTCTGGCAACTAAAGCTCGTGTTGAGCACTCATTATCTCACTGGCATATACAGGATATATGTATGTATATGCCTGTTGTCCTGGTAAAGCCTTTGTGTGTGTGTGGGTGTGTGTGTGTTAATGGAAAAAGTTAGAGATGCTTGTTGCTACTGATGATTGCACTGGATATCTCTCTCCCTCTCTCTTTTCATAGATAAATCACAATAAACTGCAGGCTCTTTGTTGTTCTGGCATAAAGTTCGAAGCTTAAAATCCTTGGAATTCATCATGCACAGGAATTAATATGCATCTCAGAGAAAGAGTCCTTACTGACTTACACACAACCTAATGAGCAACAAAACCCAATATTGGTTGCTAAAAATCCTAATTAATTGAAAAAGTTACTGAGATTTCAAGGCCGATTTCCTTGAATCGATTTATGTTAAATATCAATTAGAACATTAAAATATTTAATGCAGTTTATACATATATATGTATATCCAACTGATCCCGCTTTTTGTAGAAGCCAAAGTAATGCAATTGACTAGATGAGGCATAGCCGCTTTTGAAAAAATATTCACATTTTTGGGTCGATAAACTCGCTCGATCCTCTGTGCTCTCAGCTATTCCGACATCTTGCCAAATTCATTAGTTTTGTTTTATAATATATTTATAGCAGGGATATATGTTTCGTTCACACCGCACAAACACTAAATAAAAAAATAAGGAAAATAAATTCAAGCCAAGAACCGCTCGAGTTGAAAATTGACGAGCAACTGAGCTCGTTGAAGTGGAAATTTCTTGGCTTGATCCCCGTTTTCTTTTTCCCTTTTTCTTCTTGCTTGTTGCTTGTTGTTGAAGCTGCTTAAAAATTGATTAGCACCTGGCCCATAACGAGCCTCAAATTACCGCGAGGCGTCTAACTGCCTAAATACTTGGGGAATATGATTTCAGTGCCTCGAATATCTCATCTCGAAACTCAAAGCTTGTTGTTATGTGCTTGGATAATTAGCACCTTGTTTCGGTTCGATGGGAGGTGTTTTTTTTTTCTAAGTGTACACTTAAAGGAAAGCCATTCATTCATTTGGTGGAGGAGTGATTTCTAGAGCTGTAAAAACTAGTCGTTACTCTGGGTTTTAATTCAAGTTCTTTGATTTATTTCTGATTTAGAAATGTAAAATAATAAATATGGCTTAGCAAGTAAATAGAAGAGCTTTTAAAATGAATTTAGTAAGCCAAGGAATAGGGTTTTTTAAATTTTTCTTATAGTTAAAGTTAAAGTTTTCTTATAATTAAATTTATATATCCTTTTTAAGTATTTTTTCCAGCTTACCCTTTCATTTATTCTTCTATATTAAATATCCTTTTGCAGGGTATCAATAGCTTCGTTATTGAGCCACTACTCCCTCCTCTATTGAGCCAAGTATTTAGCGTACTTTGGCCTTGTTTGCTCTCGTTGTGCATCAAGCATTTTGGGGTTTTTTTTTTATTTATTTTTTTTTTTTTTTATCGGCCGCATGTTAAATGCCCTAATTTCCCGGTCGCCGTATATTGACTTTTGGGGCGCTGTGAGTGGCTCTGAGGCTGCCTTAGCACCTCGGTGCGATCTGGAGAGCAGTGGCATTATCGCATTATCCCATTATGCCCCGGCTCTGGAAAAGCCAACGGGCTGTGGCCTGTCACTGTGTGTTTGTGTGTGTGCTGACATAATTGCAAGTGGATATCAAATACTGCCCCTTGATTCCGGCTAATGCCGTCCATTCGATTCCCCTCGATTCGGTTCGATTCGATTCGAGAGGCTGTCAGGGGCAGGCGGACTATTCCCAAGGTCACTTGGTAATGGGTGGCCTGGCATCCTGTCCCACACACTCACACACACACACAGCAGAATCCAAAAACCATTTCATTGGAGTGTCAAAAGTGTCAGGTCAGTGGGGTGCCAAAAGGCCACGAGAATTTATTTTTAGGGAAAAAACACGAATTTACTTGGAAAAATCAAGAAAACGAGGGGGAAATACTATAACAAAAACATTTTCAAGCAAATAAAGAGACGAGAATTGCTTTAAAATAAACCATGTTGAAGTTAGTAAAGTAAACTTAGTTAAATAAATAATATGACAATTAAAAAATGAACAACATTAAGTTCCTATTAATTAAAAAGGAAACTAAGAAAAGAAACAATTAAGAGAAGCCAGTAGTAATTTTTAATATAAAATCTTAAATATAAAATGTTGCTAGGCAAATGTTTCAAGGCAAATCTTTCTAAGCAAATGTTTCTTAGCCAATGTAGCAAGTCAAATGTTGCCAGGAATATGATGCTAAGCTAATGTAGCTATGCAAATGTGGGTAAGCAAATGTAGCTAAGCCCATGCTGCTAAGCAAATGATGCTAAGCGATCGTTTATTGAAAACTGTTTCTACATAAACAAATGATGCTAGTCAAATGTTGCGGGGCCTATGTCGTTAAATATTTATAAAAGTAAATATCAATCACATTTCTGCATTTGCATATTTTTTTTTTTATATATTTTAAATTATGAAATGATCGGTTTTCTTATGACCTGACCCATCAACCCTGCTCTCTCCCATCTCATTACTTGTCTGTCACTTTTGATAATTGCATGACGCGTTCCACACGCGACTTGGGTGCGATTCTCCCTCCGAATGCATGGCTTTTCCCCGGAAAACCCCCACACACATGTGTCTGTGTATGTGTGTGTGTGGGTAAGTGTAGGGGACTATCGATGGCTACAAGGATTCGCACTTAACCTGCTCCACTTGCAGCCCAACTTGGCATCGATTGAGATTGCAGGGAAAGGCGAGAAAAGCGAAAGAAAGCCGACAAGGAGGAGGAGAAGCGAACACAAAAAAAGCAGCTCGTCAAGTGGAAGCAATCGCTCAAGTTGGCAACCCTTTTTGGTGTGTGGGTGTGTGTGTTTTTTTCTTCTCGTTTTTTATGGGATTTTCGCCCCTTTTGTTATTGTTTTTTGCTGCCACCTGCTGACGTCACCACTGACCCACTTGCAAGTCGAACCGAATTGGAATTCAAAGTGGCAGTAAACCGAAACGTAAGGATAAGATGCATAGCTAGAAAAAGCGTTAAAAAATGTTAAGAAATTCGGATTCTTATTTAAAACAAATCGAATAACCATAAAATGGCACTTTAATCTATATGCAAGCTGGAGATTCCATCAAATATTCTTCATTTTCTTGCCTTAAGCTTGTATTTAATTTGTATTTATTTTAGATACCCAAATTTGTGCTTAAGCTTGCCCCAAAAATGAGGCAACTTTGTTCCCTGGCTAAAGATAAAGGAGATGCTTACCCTCTGCTCACATTTCAATCTTTCTTGCCGGCTGGCAGTTCGTTTTGGGTTCCGTGGCCATTGATAAATATGCCAAATCATCGGGCACGTCCTTAGACTTCTGATCAGATCTCCAGGACACGTGCAGCATCTCCACAGGCCCCCCCTCTGCCATTCGAAAGGGGAGACAGTGCGAAAAAAAAGAGTAGGAGAAAATTAAGCAAGGAGCAGGAGATGAAGAGAACAAAAAGCCTGGAGAGTGGGGAAAAAGTTTTTCCATTCACTTCTTCGTTTTGTTTGCCGAGTTATTCTGTCAAAATTTATTTAAATATTCTGCCGAATTTCCCGGAACACTTTCTGCCCCTTGATGAAGTTCTCAACCCCAAAACAGAAAAAAAAAAACGTTAACGTTAACGTTTCGCGTTAAATAATTTCCCCAACAGTCATTAAGTGCAACAAAAACACTCCTTTTCTCCCCTTCTCAACCTCCAAGTCTCCCTCCCTCGCCCCCTTTCTGGCAGCGACAAATGGCAGCAAATTATGATGCTCCTTCCGAAGGGAAAGCCTTATCTAACCCATTCAAAACCCACCCAATTTCCACCAAAAAAAACCAACCGAATTTCAACCCTTACCCCATCAAGCGTAAACTCTTCTCCGCTTTCCCCAATTTTTCTTTTTTGCGCCTTTTTCAACAACTTTTCTTACTGCCAACAATTAATTGAAATTAACATATTTTTCTTCTTTTATTTGAGACAACTTATCAGAATCCTCCCCTTACCGTTTCCCCTTGACCAAGTTAATTTTCCCGGAGTTTTCCCCCTTTAAAAAAATTCAAATTCAGCGGATTAATTTTCAACGTCTGTTAAGAATAAAACGGAAGTAAACCATTCGGACCAATTAAATCCTTGCCGAAAGTTTGTAAATTGATTTTCCACGTAATACCCAAGCTCTGTATTTCCCGGAAAATTCCTAGTTGGCCAAGGTGGACAACTTTTGCATTACTCCCAGTTCCGGAGAAACTTTAAGCCGTTTAACCAGAACTAAATAGAGGCTACAAATTAAAGAATTAACATCAAAAGAAGATTCTATAACTATATAGCTTTCCCAAAATGTTTTCTATACTTTTGAGCTTGAATTTATTCCTTTACCTTTTCCATTTCCTTCTAACTTTTAAAGGTTTTTGTTTTTATGAAAAGAACTTCTAACTTACTTATCAAAGTTTGTAAAAGTTAAGTAACATATTTAATCGTTGCCACTAAATTTCATGACAAATTGCCGGTTAAGCTGAAGGGAAATTAATTTTTCAAATCATTTTATGGCCTGTAAGTGAAACGCTTTCATTTTTGTGGCACCTTTAATGGGCCAGACAAAAAAGGCAGGAACCAGCCATGGAAGACCATGAGGGATTCGTGGAGTTCCATGGAATGAGAATGAGCCCAGGGAGATCGAGATGGGAGATGGGAGATGGCAGGGTTTTGCTCTCACAGACACATAATCAGGGCATTCCTCATACGCCACCGATTCCCCAGCCTGACTTTTCATTGACTTCCATTGGCGTTGTGGCTATACCCTGCCATCGAGATGTATTATTAAATATTATATATATTTTCTAAAAGACTATATAGAGGTAATATTTTGTTCTACATTTTCTGTAAGCTTTTCTTTATTGAAATTTGTAGATTGTGATATACTCGTTACTTTAGGGTATTTCGAATTTCGCCACTCGTTTGATTTTTAGTATTGTTGCTGTTCCCCTCGCTGGCTGGCTTTATGAAAAATTATACAAAACTTTTTACTTAGTGGCACGCGGGCTCTGAACAATTACGAGGCCATCAGGGAAGTATAGCTGGCGCAAAAAATAAGGAGGGGGTCAAGTCCCAAGTCAATGGGGTCCTCGGCAAATAAATAATGTGTGTGCTTGTGTGTTTGATTTGGCCCCTTAAACGATGCGGAAAGTTGAAGGAAAATAAATGTGTCCAAGAGGGAGGAGTCCGAAGAAGAAAAATTGAAAATGTCCTTGTTCAAATGCTGGCTTATCGCCGCAATCTGTCAGCTTTCCACTAATTAACCAAAACGGCAAACAATGTTCAAGATTTATGGGCATTTTTCGTTGGCGAAAGTTTACTTAATTACTTAATCACCAAGAAAAGGCATAAATCAAAGGTTGCTATTTATTAGAAATTTAAATAATTAAAAGATAATTGTCTGCAGAATTTAACTTGAAAGAGTTAAAGATGTACTTTCTGAACTGTGGCAGAATTTCGTGCGAAAATATATAGTTTTGATACCTTTTCAAGGATAAAGATATTCATATATATATTTTAATATTCTTTAAATATATTGTAGATATTTTACATTTCTTAAAAAGTCCTAAAATTGTCTAGAATTTGTTTATGAAAATATATAAACAAAACTCTTGCCTTTGTTTCTTCTTTTAAACTCAGCTGGAAAGTAGGCCACACATTTTCCGTTTTGTTATGGGAAATGGAAAACTCAATTAAATAATCTCAGCCCAACAGCGGGCAATGCATAATGCATTTGCATGTCAACCATTAATGATTTCATTTATTTGTTCGGTTGGGAAAGCCAAACCGGAACCGGAACCCCAACCTTTACGAAATAATTACGCACTTGGGAAATTCCCTTTCCCGGCAGGGGCGTGGAGGAGGGGGAGGCGCCATTCCAAGCCATCACCTTGCGCCGCCAGCCTGTTAACTGGGGAAACTTTTGGCATTTCTATGGAATTCAATTTCAAAGCTATATCATTTTCATTTAATTTCACGCTTTCAATTTGCGACCCACACACAAGCAGCGCGCTTTGTCCGGCCGCATCCTTTTTTTTTTATTTTTTATTTTTATTTGTTGTTGTTGGTGTTGTTGGTGCCGCCGCCGACCTCCTTTTTCCACGCCAAAGGTATGCCATATAATGGATTTCTGCTCTTGTTTTCCTTTGGCCACCTATTGTCTGTAAAACGAAACCCGGCGGAGATTCCCCGCCGACCCCGGAATCAAACTGTTCCCATTGCGAACCGCATCGCTCGTCAATTTAGCACTTTCAACTGCACACACGTGCCTCAATCCCTCCCCCCGCGTTCGCCCCGGTCTGGGTCTCGGCATCGGCTTCGGTCTCGGTGTCGGTTTTGGTGTGTGTTTTTGGTATGGATTGGTAGGGAATAGTAGAGAGAGGGCACAACAACTACAAAAAAAAAGTGGAAAAACTTTACGAAAAAAAAAACACAGAGAATGAAAACAAAAATGAATGGCAAACGAGGTAGGGAATATCCATGACCAGGTGAAAGGGTTCGATCGAGACAACGAATGGGATTTACCCTCAAGGATATAATTTTGATGGGTACTTTAGGGAAATTATACAACAGTTTTTTAGTATTTATAAATTATAAGAAATATTTTTATAGCTTCACAGATTTCTGTATATTTTACCCAAAAGCCCATGTCGAAGGGAAGCTATTTAATATTTATAATTATTATACTTTCTATCTATAATTTATTAATTATTTTAGGTTAAAATATTATGCATATTTTTGTATAAATTATAATAAATACCAAATGAAGCTAACAATTTCCCCCAACTTGTACTATTTACACTCTCCAGCAAACTTTGAATAGTTTTATGGTTTGCACTTTGTGCTTTCCCTTATTTTCTTTTGCTCCATCGAGCTGCCAGCAGTTTTTCACACACAAAAAAAAAAAAAGAAAGGAAAAGTAAAGCCTTCACATACAAACATTTTTAGCGTGTAGATGCCGTGGGCAATAAAAGGATTTTTCAATTTACGAATATCCTTCAGTTTGCCCGCTTTGCTTTTGTGTGAGAGTGGACTCTGTCTGTCTGTGTGTGTGTGTGCGTTTGAGACTTTCACGAAATTGGTCAGCAAAAATGTTGTTTGGCGTGTAAATTGAGCAGTTTTTTGCTGCCCGCTTCGCCATTGTTTGTTCGTTTGATGCCGCGAAGAGAAAACTGCGGAAAATGCTTTTTAATCATTAAACTAACGTAATCAATTCTCCCATTTCTCTCTCTCCCTCTCTGTTCCCCCCGCTGGCCCTTTGTAAATTGCAATTCACAGTGAGAAACTTTTGATTAATTAAAAGTAAAACAAAAAGCCAAGAACAACAGCAACAACAGCAAGTGGCAACCAGCAGCAACAACAACAAGGAATCGACGCAACAACGACACTCGCAGAAAGTCGTCTTCGCCCTTAACAATTTTCTCCTCCAGGAAAATAGAAAACCAAAAAATACCAAAAAAATAATAAGAGAACAAAAACCTGCAAATACACAACCAAAAAACCCAAAACTGGACATAAAGAAAACAAATAACAAGAAACAATAAATCTTGGCCAGAAAATCAACATCGAAATGGAATTGGGCATCAGAATTGTCAATCAGCATTTAGCCAGAATTAACAACAACAACAAAAACAACAACCGGAACTACTATAGCAACAGAAATAACTACAACACCAACAAAAATAACAACAACTCCCACAGCAGCAGCAGCAACATTCATAGCAACAACAATACAAATCCAATCTACAACGACGAAGACAACAACAACAACAACAATCCAAACATCAACAACAAGCACATATTAACAACGATATTAAAATCAAAAACACTCCCGGCCATAGCAACAACCAGAGGCAGTCCACCAGCTGTTGTAATAACAACAAAAACATTCAACAACTTTGCAGCTATTTTGGTATTATTAAACGAAAATGGAACAACAAAAACTGTGCAGCGATCAGCTGATGGTGGCCTCAGGTTCAACAATGGTCCCAACAACCACAACAACAACAGCAGCAGCAGCAGCAGTAGCAGCAACAACTGCCCGCTCAAGCTCAACACCAACAACTAAATCGAACCACAACAGCCCCGCCAGAACAACATTTACGAACAACTTTAACCAACAACTGCAGGCAACAACAGCAGCCACCATGCAGCGTCTACGAACAACATTTACGCGATCGCGAACGCCAACAGGAGCCGAAATGAAGATGCAGAATAGCCTGGAGGTACCCAAACAGGTAAAAAAGGTGGATCGATAATTCTTTTCTTTAAATAATTCTAAATGTTCCAAAATTTTCTTGTTCAAATGCATCGTTTTTTTAGGGTTTAGTGTCTACATAAATATTTGTTTTTGTATCAATTTAAGTATAATATTTATATAAATATTTATTGTTTTGTTTATTGGTTCAGCTTCGGTCTTTTGTTGTTTGCATGTTCATTTTGAGTTTCGTTTTGCTGTCTGCGTTTGCATATCCTTCAAAGAATCCTAGCTTGGATTTCACAACTGTCCTCTTGATAAATTCGATATTTTTGCACTATTTTTAAAATTAATATTCTTACTCTATAAAAAAATTTGATAGGTGATCTTGAGCATGTTTGTTGTTTTAGCTTTCGTTTTTGGATGTTTTTTTTTTCTAAATGACGTCTGCCTCAGTTCCCAATCACGTCTTTGATCAATTTGTGACCCATTCCCCCTCCACGCATCTTGTTGCAGGTCCGTTCAGCCTCCTTCGATGAGATGCAACTGGAGGCGCAGCGTGCCTCCTCGAGCCTGCTCAAGCAGCAGTCCTCATCCTCGGCGGACGAGCGATCCTCGGAGGCGGGACTGCTCCAGGTGCCATTGGCGGCACACCAGCAACGATCACACAGCTTCGACTCGGCGGCTGTGTCCGCGGGCAGCGATGATTCTGGCACCTTTCTGGAGGTGCCGCGTCGCCTGAAGACTCGCCGCAGTTCGTCTACCAAGACGCCGCCGCCCTGCATCCATTGTCACTACCTGGAGGAGTATGAGCGCCGAATGACGGCGGAGCAGCGCTATTTTATTGATCATCGTGAGCTAAGTGCCCTGAGCAACACCAGCTCAGAGGCCAGCGAGGACGAGGACAACGATGATGAGGATGACGATGGCGGCGTTGATGATGATGAGGAGGGCAGTGCGGCAACAGAGGCCACCGAGGGTGAGACCACGGAAACGGCACCCGAGGAAGTGGAGGAAGAGCCGCGCACCGAAGTGGAGTCTGAGCATGATCACGATCCGGACGACGATGCTGCCATGGAGATGGACATTCGAATTGGCAACATGAGCCTGGGCAGCAGCATTGAAGAGTCGCGCACCCACATTCCGCGCCAGATGCGCCGCCACACAATCGGCAGCAGCGGGCACACCACCATGACCTCGGGCACCTCCGAGGACGAGGGCCTGGAGGGATCGGACAACGGATCGCCGCACTTTGGTAATACCCTGCTGCCGCCGCAGCCGACCACGCCCTGCGGCATCACCTTCACGCTCAGCCCAACCAATGGGGATTATCCGTCGTCACCGCCTATATTGCCCATTGAGCCCCCATCGCCGCCCATGTCGCCGTGCTCGGCGGCCAGACTGCCGCCCACCATGATAACACCACCCACGATCTCCTCGCCCTGCGCCTCGGCGGATGCAGATGATGCTGGCGCAGCCATGGGCCTGCCAGTGCGAGCCAGACGCCGTTCGATCTCGCGACAGGAGGCTGTGTTTGTAGAGCCCACGGGTAACTCCTTGGAGAATGTCTCACACGAGGAGGTGGACAACAACAACAAGTCATCGGTGGATACGGCCGATTCACTGGACGAGGCCTCGACCATGGCCACGTGTGGCTCGCCGACAGCAGCTGGAGGAGCAGCAGCATCTTCCAGCAGTCACCACAATGCGTTTGTGGTGAGAGACATCTACCTGATGGTGCCGGATCTGAAGCGAGATCGGGCCGCCTCCGTGGACTCGTGCTTCTCGAAGCTCTCCTCGGGTCCCAAGGCCGAGGAGCTACAGCCGAGTGCCGATGGATGCTTCCTAACCGTACCGAATATCAATGCCACCCGATCCCGATCGGTGGATATAGTGTTGCCAACCGACGAGCAGGCGAGATACAAGGCTTTGTCCATGACCGGATCCACAGCAACCTATGCCGATGGGTATGTAACTGAGCCTTTTTTAGGGGATTTTTTTTTAAATATTTCTTTCTACTTGAAAGGATTTATTTGTTGTTTTTTACAGTGTTCGTTTTTTTTATAAATATTTTTATATATTCATATTTTGACCTGGTTTTTACTCGGGTCAAACTTTGAATTTTAAAACACTTTTGTTTATTGTTTACTTTCGCCTTCGCTGGCTATTTTTGGAGCAAACAAACTTTTAAATTGACTCATTAAAACGAGCTTTACACGTGGCCCCTGTTAGGATTTCGGGCTCAGCCGAGGGATGGGCGAAGGCTGAACAGGAGTTGTACCTAAACCTGGCCCCATAATTGCGGCTAAACTCTGTCTCTGTCTCTCTGTGTGTGTGCCCACTTGACCTGAGTGAGAACCTTCGCCTTTGCCGAGATTTTTTTTTTTTTGTTTTTGTTTTTGGCAGGAGCAGTAGCTGGTCCTGGCAATCCGTGTTTGACACGTGGGCCACTCGAATTACGGGACGACATGTGAGACCCAAAGAGTGTTCCGTGTGCGTTAGTGTCCTCCGTTGGTGATCCAACTCCCGCCGACTTAAGCCTAATTAGAAGCGAAGGAAGGCTTCACTCGGTGCCACCGCTCTTGCCTCTGGGCCATTCATAATTCCCGCCAAGTTGGCCCAGAGCGGACACTGGCTAAGCGGCAACCCTCGGCATAAATAAATTATTTCGGGCAGCTCTCGTTTTCTCTTTATAAAAAAAATCTGTAGCACTGAGACTTTGGGATATCCTTAAAAAAATAATATAGATTCCTCAAAAGGGTTTCAACTTTATGGAAATTATTTCAAAGCTAGAAGATAGCAGGTTATATGTTTTTTGAGGCTCAATTTGCATATACTTTTATATAATTTTTAAAGGAAATTTTAATTTAATAACTTATTAAACAATAAATAAAGTAAATAACAAATTAATAATAATAATAAAGACTCCTAAAGAGCCGCTAAAGAGGGTTTAAACTTATAAACTAGAAGCAATTAAGAAATGACTCTTTTAAGACTTAATCTTCCATAGAAATGCTAATAGAAAATTTTATTAAAAAAAAGTACAAAGTAATAAATAATATATCAAATATGAAAAACAAATATTATGTGTTTTTCGAGCAGTGTCATTTTCCCAAGCAAACCAATTTCCTTGAATTACAACAAAAGCCGCTCATAAATAATATTCAAACAAAGTGTCCCATGTCCGCTGTCCGCTGTCCGTTCACCGCTGTCCGTTCATCGCTGTCCGTTGTCCTTGTGTCCTTTTTCCCGCGTATCCCATTGCCCAGAATGACAAGAAGGTTGCGTGCCGAAAGCCGCCCCAAGGACTAGGTGTGAGGGTGACGAACCACTTGCGGCCAATTTGTTACGCTGCACCACCACGTAAGCCCAGGCCCCACTCCGAGTCCGGGGAGTCCCAGAGTAGGAGGACTCGCTCTCCCTACCAACCGATATGGATATGGATAATTCAGAACTTTCCTCTGATGGATTAGAGAGATTAGGCGTTGTGCTCGTGTGTGCTTACCCGTGGCGAGAACTTACCCAGAAACTCGACCCGGTTCCACGGAAAATTAATTAGCTTAGTGCGGGGTTTATCAATGCGAACCGCTGGGAGATATTTATTCATTTAACAGAAAAGTTACACATACATAGTATAGCTAAGGGAAAACTTATACAACGTAAGGAGGAGAGGGAAATCAAAGTGAAACAAATAATTCAAAGCTAAGGGAAATATCTTTTTAACAGCATTAGTTGAGAGTTATTTTATTGTTTTATTATTTAAATATATAACATTATTTATTATATATTTATATTTATTTATAATAACTAATTCTTGAATCTCTTTTCTATTTCCAGGTATGTACAAAATTCTTAACCCTTGACCCAGTCCCCAGCTTGCACTCAGATAAGTACTGAAAATGAGAATTTGAATTAATATTAATATATTTTGGCTTTGGCTTTATGCGGGCATATCTCTCGTTTTTAATTTCCGATTCATGTTGTCCCAATTTATGGCCATTTATTGTGCTAAACATGCCCATTAAAGACCCCCCTCTCTCACTCCCTATCCCTATGTTTATATCCCCCTGCCATTAGTCGTTCCTCGGGGACTATATAGTACGTATATGCATATATTCCAGTTGGTCGCGGGGGATATGTTATGGTTGTGCGGGGATACCGTCATAAAGTTGGATTTGTTGATTTACGATACCGGAGCGTGACACGTTATTATCTCCTCTGACTGAGAATTAAGTATTGACCGCACTGACGACTGGATATGTTTAATTTGCTCACCCAAAAAAAAAACCCTTTTGCCCGATAAAATGGAAAATATTATAAAATCACTCAATCATGCGACGCATGCCGGACACACTGCAGTCATTCATTCTGACTTTCGGATGTGGTCTACACTTCAATCTTGACTTCTTCAACTTTGTGGCTTTCACTCATTTCAGTACACTGAAAAAATTGGGATCTTATGTTATATTATATGTTATATTATATATGACAATCCTTGTTAGTAAAAAAAACAAGGAACATTTATTCGGTTTCCTTTAAAACTAAAACAAAAATATTAATTTTGTCTTTTGATTTTTATAAATCTTACAAAATTCCTTTACCTTCTTAAATATATACAAAACAATGTTTTTTTTTAATAATACATCCTTTCCAAACTATATTTCACTTATTTTTGAATATTTTCTTTAAAATAGTATCCTTCTTTTCCACCTAAAAATTCTCACAGTGCCATCCTTCCATTGGGGGGTCCTTTCTTTGGTTTCTCTTTGTCTGTCCCCGAGGCGTGTGCGGTTCATTCATGCGACTTTGGGTCCTCAGACATTCCGCCGGATTCCCTCTCACCCCCTAGCTCCCTGCCTCCGCCTCCTTACCATTTCCGCTCCCCACAATAACAACAACAACTAAAACAACTCCGACAACAATAACAATAACAGGAGAGGGAGAGGCAGAAGCAGCCATCGAACAAGAAGAAACAAAAAGTTAACTTAACTTTTATGACAATGGGGCAAATAATTTTATGAAAATACTCCCCCGAGGGGCACTATATATATATATATATGAAGAGGGTGAGGCAGAGAGGGAGGGGTGGGTGTCGGGGCTTCCCAAACTTTTCCATACATGAAATTAGCATACAGCGCTCGGGGGATACGCGATTGTGTTCCCAATTTGCCAAATTCTCTGATTGAGCTAACTGTTTTTTTTTTTTTTTTTTTGCACGGCGGGAATTCCCCGATATTTAGAGGCAGAAAAACGATGAGAAAATCCCTAGAATTATATGATAGAAATTCTCAGTCCACACAAAGTGCGATATCGATGATGATAAATGAATTGCTGCCGTCTGTCTGCAGTTCCAGTGTTTCTTGTTCTTGTTCTTATTTTTATTTATTTGGTTTTTGTTTTTCTGTGCGTTCAGTTCCGCATTTTGCTGACGCACGCGGCATGCAACATCGGCGGCCACAACATTTACCACATTCACAGCGGCAGCAGCAGCAGCAACAATCTTCCAGTCTACTTGGAAACTCAGCCGCAATTAAGTTTTATGAAACATTCGTTTTGGATTCTCTCTCTCATTTTTCTACGTCAACGCGGGTGTGCGAGGTGTGTGTGTGTGTGTGTGTGCGAGTGTGTCCGGGTGTGTGTATGGGGCAGATTGGGAGGCGTATGGAGGCGAAATTGTAATGCAAATTGAAAGGCACAAAGCGAAAATATGCCAAGCGAAACTGAACAATCAAAGCGGGAGACAAAGCAGCGAGCGGCGACCACAACTCGGCGACGTCAGCGGCAACGTCAGCAACAGCCGCCAGCGGAGATCCATAGCGGTGGCAGAGGGCGGGCAGCGGGGGAGCTAGAAAATGTCACCGTCGCCCTGCCCAGCAAATGGAAATTCGTATTCAAAGCAAACCGCCACTAAAGAGGAAAAAAAACGAAACTATCCAAGAGAGATCGCTGTCAGTGCAGGGCAAAATTTAAAAAAATAAGCCAAGTTTTTTAAACAAATATTTAATAATATTAAAAATATTTTTTATTATTAAATATGCATTTCTTTTTACTTTTAATAATTATTTTCTTGAAATCTTTTACTCCAATAATCTATAAAGTGTTCAGTTTTATTAAATTCTTGAATACATGCATTTCTAAATATTTAAAAAAATGAAACAATGAAATGAAAAGGTTAAACCTATTAAAACTTTATTTAAATTCAATCAAAATTTGCTAAAAACTTATAATTTTGTACAGAAAAACAATAAAAAGGTTACTTTCGAAAGCTAATCATGAAAAACGTTTATAACTAAGCCAAAAATGGTTAATTAAAATTCAGGAATTTTTTTCTTTACTAATTTTTATTTAGGAAGCAACTAAATAATGCGCTGCAAACGTACAAAGCTGCTTAAATGTTTTCTAAAAGCTTCTTTGGGCTCAGATTTAAAAAAAAAACTCCTCTATTGAAGAGCCTTTAAAATTGTTTTGGCAAAATAGTTAGAATATAGTTATAGTTAAATGAAAAACTTAAGAAAAGCCTATATTTGAATGGCTAATTTTCCATCCAGCTGTGCAGCACTGATCACAGATCGTTGCCGAGAAAAACTCACCACGCAGTCGCGATGAGCGAAAAAAGCGAAAAGTCAAAAAGGCGGGCAGGCAGCATTTCGAGGTGACAAAGTGTTGCTGCGGCTGATGTTGTTGCTGCGGCTGCTGCTGCTGCTGTTGTTGCTGTTGCTGCGGCTGCTGCCGCCTCTCTTGTTGACTTTCAGCTCGCTCGACGGCAGCCCGCCGCTCAGTTGCCTTGTGCGGTCGGATGCTGCCGCCAGCAGAAGAACCGAAAAACAAAAAGAAAACAACAAACTGAATGGGAAAAGCGGGCGGAAAATTCATACAAAATACAAGAAACAAGTATTAATTCGTTAACTTACGCGCGTGTTGCAAATTAATAAAAGAAAAGTGTGCTGCAAAGTATGAAAGCGGCCCGGAAAAAGGGGAAATCGGAATCAAAACCAAAACAAAAGCCACTCGCGCGCCCCTGCGGGTCAATTAAGTCCAAAAATAAAAATAACTGACATCCAAAAATAATGTATAAAAAAAGCACAAAAATAACGAGTGCCTCTTTTTGTTGTTGTTGTTGTATTTTTGTTTTTAATTGAGCCCAAAATGGGCAAATTGTTAAATTCCAATTAATTTAATCAATGAACTTGAATGGAAGGCAGGAGCCGCCGGGGGTCAGCCAAAGTTCAATGTTAGCACAATATATATGTATATGTTCATATATACACCGATATTGATATATATATATATAGCGAAAACGACAACGATAAATGTGCAAAAATATGGGATATATGCGGCGGCATTTGGATCTCTGAGAGTTTCGCTTGGCAAGCCATCAAATGGCTTATGGACTTTGGCCCAAAATCGAAAATTATTACAACCTGAACACATTCTATATATATGTATGTATATATATATATATATATATATATAGTATTTCTCAATATATCTAATTGCAATGACATCCACTTATTTATTTCAAATAAAACCTTCTCACACTCTTCAATAACTAGGAATTAATGAAGAGCGAAGCAGGATCAGGATCTGGTTTAGAAACACATTTAGACTTATGCGGACCTTCTGGAACAATGAAGGAAGGCAAGCGGGAAAAGTGAGAATTTGGCCAGGGCCAGAACCACCTTGTCCTTGACCCAGCACACCTGATCGGTGATGGCCACAACCAAAGAGCCGGGCGTATCAAAGTCATGGGGCACTATCCCATGGGCGCTGTCCCTTTCCAGGTAGCTAAACAGCGGGAACCAGGTGTGCATCCGCTTGGAGTCGCGCCCCTGACAAGATCCATTGTTGGCCATACTGTGGTAATAGCAAAAGAGCCGGGAGGTAATATAGAAGGCCACAAACACATCAATGGAGTAGTGCTCGTGGGCGGCCAGGATGAGGAAGATGCCGAACAGGTTGAGCAGCCAGGTGAAGGCGTGCAGGACATACAGGCTGCGCGGCGTATACTCCGTGATTGAGAAGTTGAGCAGGGTGAGGGCCACCGTATGGCCACTGAACATGTAGTCGCCGCAGGTGCTCACGCCCTGGATGGACAGGCCCAGGCCCCGCCAGATGCGATAGGCACGGGTCAGGCGTATAGCCATGGCCTCCACCATGCCCACGTTTGGATCATCGATGGCCAAGTCCCTCTGATTGCACTGCAGATGCGTTCCGGGGACACTCAGCGAGGTGATCAGCGTGGTGATGCAGCGCAGCAGGAAAACGGTCCCGGCCAGAGCCGAGAAGCGTCTCAGAAGCACCAGCCGATGCTTGTGAAAGATCAGCACTATCAGCCACATGGTGAAGAGCAGCGAGCCGGTGATCTCGGACAGCGAGAAGGCCCACGGTATGTGCGGCACGTTGTCCAGGAAGATGTCCGGCAGCGGCGGATAGCGCTGCATGTCCGGCACCCGCTCATGCACAATCACCATGACGATCGATGTTATGCAACTGACCAGGAGAGAATAGCCCAGGCTAATGGCGGTCTTTAAATACTCGGGCGTCAGGCTGGATACACAGGACACGGGTATGGGCACGGATATGGGTACTGGTACGGGAATGGACATAGATTCCACCTCTCTGTCCTTCATGAGCAACTGCAGCCGGAGCACCGCCAGCCAGAACTTCTTCAACTCGCCAAAGGTTACATTGTAGCCGAGGCGATGGCGAAGATCCTGGACATCATTCTCGGTGAGTGCCAGCAGGACCTCGCCGTCGATGGCCTCCTGACGCAGGCAGTCCAGCATGATCTTTGAGTAGTGATCGGACTGGGTGGCCCAGCTGGTCACGTCCTCCACGTTCCACTGGGCCACCTGCCCGCTGCCGCTGCTGCCGCTGCTCCCCATGATACACGAACCTCACTAAATGTTGCACCAGTGTGTGCTCAGGCAGAAACACATTGAATTTAGTAACTTTCGCAAAAGGAAGCCCAGTGACTGCTCAGTTAAACACTTATATGATATATATCTTATTGGGCTCCAAGTTAGTGTATAGTTTTTAGATTTTTTGAAGGGAAAGGGAAGTACAGAAAGTGTTGGCATTCAATGTTTGATGTTGTAGGCAAAGTTTTCTTCAAGTTTCTGTTATTCTTTAAAAATAAACACTATTTAGATATATTTTTTTTTTGTATATTTTTCTCAAGCCCAAAATAAATGCCTAACTTAGTTATCCCAATAAATATTTCACTGAATATATTTCAAACTTAAATATAAGCAATGTGATTTCAATCTTAGCATTCAGCCACCGATTCTCCAGATATATAGCATTATTCTCAGACTTAAGGGCTGCCAAAATAATATGCAGCGAATGCACATTTGTTGCCAAAAAGATATGGTAATTGTTTCACCAACACCTTTGCCTATATCTTGACTCTCTTCCACTTTTACTAGAATCACATACTATATGCCTTACTATATTCGCGGCATGTGAACTTTGGGGCCAACTGCCAGCCGTGACATTTAAAGAATTTCGCACTCATTTATCAGAAAGCAAAAACAAGAGGAAGAAACAAAATCAAAATAGAAAAACTGTGGCATAAACTATATAGAAAGAGATAGAGGCTGCGATTAGCGCAGCCAAAGTACGTCGCATATCGTTTATTTGATTTGATTTATTGTCGATTTGTTGCTCTTCCCTCTCTGCTTAGTTTTCTTTTCCTCTTTGTTTTTTGCTTTATTTTATTTATATTTATTTTTTTGCTTTTGATTCGTCTTGTTTTGCCAGCTGCGGCCAGCCAAAAACATCACAAGACACAAATTAGGGAGAGCGGCGCCCACGAAATTGCGCATACGCCACGTGAGCCGGTTAGAAAAAATTTAAATTAAATAATAAGACAAAAAGAAAAAAAAAGAGAGAGAGAGAGAGGAATATTATTAATCCGTATTGGTATAATATTTATCGAGAATTCAAGGGGGCAAAGCCAAAATAAATATGCGAAATGTGCAATTCCCATTGAAGCGTATTTATGGCCAACTAATTTCCAGCCGCAATTTATGCCTGCATAAATTTACACTTTAATCAAAATCAAAATCAAAATCAAAATCGGTGAACAAGTTGGGGCTACACACCTGGCCGGGAGAGGGGGGTTCTCCCTCAAATATTTATCATATTTATAAATATACATATATAAATGCTGCTTTTAAAAATAAATATCAAGTCACACACATGTTTTAGATTTGAAATGTTCTCATAATTAACTTAAGTATTTTTAGCCAAGCAGAAACAGAGAGCAAAATGTGAGTCGTCGTCGTCTGAGAAAGTATTTCAATTAAATAATGTGCAAGTAGTAAATTGTGACCAGGGTAGCATCTCCTCGAGCTGCTTCTTTTGGGCCTGCTTTGTTTGCCTGAGTTCATTCATAAATTTAAGTAGTCCCAGATAATTTGTGATTGTGCCACAGATTAGGCCTTTGGCTACCAGGTTTAGCTGGCCGTATTACGAAACGGAAGCACCAGCGGCACAGAAAACATCGCCGAGATACGAGCCAGATAAGAACACGGGGCAATGGAGGGGTTCAAGGCACTCCCTGGCCGAAGACCGACAAAAAATGAGATCCCTTGTTTGTCTCCAATTATTCACGCAGCCGATGAGGTGGCAACGTGGGATGTTGTTTTCTTCTTTCTTAATTTTTTTACTCAAAAGATAAGAGAAGATTGTCTAGATATCAAGCGGCTTGGAGGGAGAATTACCTTATTATTATTATTCTAGCTTAGGTTATAGAGGGTGCTCCAAAAGTCATAAAAAATTTTAAAAGAATTCATAATAAGGCTATGCAATTTTTGGCTTATTAAATTCGGCAAAAATCTGTTGTTTTACTTTGTAAAATTTTCTGTATATATTCCAGTTTAGCAATCATTTTCTTAAATCATTTCCTTTATAGAAATTTTCCTAATTTTAGCTTAAAAGATATTTTAAATCTTTGCCACCATTTAATTTTCTCCTCGATATATTATTTTTCAAGCTGATAACTGATGCCATGTTTTCACCATTCCTCCCTCTTAGTTTTTCTTAATTGTTGAGTTTGAAAACTTTTTGACACAGACCCCAAAAGGCCGGCACAGAAAAATTGAGACATCGGGATTCAGGATCTCTGGGTCCTCTGTCTGTAAAGTTTATAGCCAGACTCCTCTGCTTCGGTTGCCATGCAGATTATTTCGTTGGTCCTTTTGCTTATTTTATTGAATTGTTTTTCGTCCTCGTTATCCTTCCACCTACTGCATACCTTCCTTTCCCAACTCGTTGGGAAGGCCAAACGCTTAATGCCAATTAAGAATATTAATTTCATTTGCAGCCCAGCCTCGTTTAGTCTCTCCTTGGCAATCCTTGAGCTTTTACAGGATGCAGCTACCTCTTTTATTACACAGAGAGAACGGATTGAATTGTTTCTATTATATTTATAAATATTTGTTAGAATTTTAAGAATGTTTTAATTATTAATGTAAAGTCAATGAACTAATTAGTAACCAATACTTGACTTTAACACTTCCTTTTCTAAATTCCCTACAATAAATACATTTATTTATTAATTCAGTCAAGTTAGCCATGTTTTTTGTGCGTGTAGCTGCCGCTTGCCCATGGCTATTGTTAATATTCATTAGCTTAAAATCCTTTTCTCGAGTTGAAAGCTGTGCAGCTCGGCTCAAGTTGCCACTGCCAATGCCAGGGACTCGGAAAATGGCTAACCATTTCTCAGTTTTCGTTGGTTTTTTTCGGGGGGCGATGCTCGAAAGTTGTTGCCACGTTTTCAATTCGAATGTCCGGGCATTAATCGCAATCACAAGGACGAGAACGAGACGAGGACTCAAACTCAGAGACAGACGGCCAGGACGTGCAGATAATTTTTCATTTCGGCCAGCTCAAATGGATTTCTCATTGGCTTAAATGTGCAAATGAATGGATGATATATACACAGCTCTACCCCTAAGCGGGATCTGTTTAAAGCGCATAGTTGGTGGGCGGTTATTAATGCTGGCTCCTCCGAAAGTTTGCCCGTTGAAAGGACCTCCCCGAAAGGGTTTAAGTATCTCTGTTTTATGAGATTTTTCACGATGAGCACTTTGGAGTGCTCATTTATTTATTTCTGCCAAAGCTATAATAATATTTTTTACGATTTTTATTTTTATTATTTAGCAGAGCCAAAATGCAGAGTGCCATTATTCAGATGCGTAAAATTATCTCAAGGCTCTTATTGATTTTGTCAATGAGATGGAGGCACCACCGAATCCTAATTCCATTTCCATTCCCATTTCCACCTCCACTTCCAGGTCCAAGCCATTGGCGACAGTTTGCCTTTCATTAGACGAACATTTTCCCGCTTTTCTTGCTTCGCCCCCGAAATTTTCCACCTTCCCCCAAGTCGGCGGCAAAGTCCAGACCTCTTCAAAGGCATTCGACATCAAAATTAATCACATTTGAATTGAAATTGCGTTTCAAGTTTTTGTTGCGTCTTTGCCCCGCTTGGTTTTATTTGATTTCGGTTTTTGTTTTTCCCATTTCTCTGTGGTCATTCATATTTGGTAGCAAACGATTCTAATTAGGGATGATTGCCTCTTTTTTCGGCGCTCTGTGCGAGAAATTGTTTTCTCGAGCTCTCAAATAAATATATTAGGTTTCTAATTGTTTTTTTTTAATTGATTTAGGACCAAATTTATATATACAGATATGGAGAAAATATTGAAAAAATATTAAATTAATAAATATCCATAAATAACAATTTAAAGCCCTAAAAAGTTGAAATATTTGAGATATTTTTGGGGCTAAAAAATCATATGATTACCGGTTCCCAATTAAAAACTTTAATTACTAATAAAAAACTAATAAAATTGCCAAACTAAAATTATTACGTATACGTATGCGTATACGTAATTTAAACTGGGAACTTGTCTCAATCGAATGGCAAGCCGAAACCCTTAAAAGATATTTCAAAAGTGAGGCAGAATGATATAGAATTTTCAATGGTTTCGCCAACTCTTAGCTCAAAGCCAGCTAAACATTTATTTCCACATTTCGGGTCGCAGGAAAGGGCGTCCATTGTGACGCATTAAGACTGCAGTTGGCCAATCGAATTGCAATTCAATTTTGCAATTTTGCAACTTTGAGAAGGCATCGCCGGCAGGCTTCCTTTCCTTCTTCCTTGGAGATTTACCTTTCTAAGGCTTCGATTGCTCAACTGCCTGGTTACTGATGCAATTCTGACTTAATTCCCAGAGTTAAGAAACTTTGCTTGGGCTGAAATTAGAGACTTTCCTTCTTTTTTAAATTTATTTCATTTTTAAGTTTTTATAAATTTATTTTTGACATAATAAATATAAAGATAGGTTTGTTTTTAGTTATTTTGATTTTTTATTAAGCAAAATAATATTTAAATTATTATAATAAATAAAATCAGCTTCTAGAAATCCAAAATCTCCTTCTAATGCCTAGAAAAATATGCCAATAAAAATATTACAACTCTGTTGACCATATTTTTAATATAAAAAAATATTTTAAAGACATTTGTGCATATTAAAAACCATTTTTATTTTAATTTTTCATATTTAAAAGAATATTTTAAAATTGTTGTCATTTGAAACTTATTTTGTAGATGTTTGCAATGTTAAAAGCCCAAAATTCAACATTAATAACTTTAAGTTACCTTCAAAAACACACCAAAAATTCCAGTGTATGCGTGGGCGTGTGTGTGCATCAGTGTGAGGTCACATCAAACACACACACACCCACCGACACGCTACATTTAGCGTTAAATCAAGCGTGGATGCCAAAAAAAAAAGATTTTTTGAGTAGCGCGTCAAAAACAGCGCATTAAACGCGCTCAAAAATCGCAGAAAAAATAAAAAAAGGAGAGGCGACACGCAAAAAGGATACTCGGCAAAAGGATACCAAGAGTAGAAGAAAGAGAAACAGAATATTAGAGAGAGAGAAAGGGTGCCGGGGCAAAGCTAAAAAGTCGCCGTAAACGTTGACAATTGACATGGAAAATCTGCAATCTGTTTCAAAAAGCAAACCTGCAATTTGCCAGGCCAATAAAAGGCTGCTCCTGCTCCTGCTCCTGCTTCTCTTGCCCCCCTCTTCCTTTCTCTAAAGGAGACCTAGGGCACGTAGTAAATTGAAAAAAAAAAAAAACGAGGAAAACACACGGAAAAAAGGGGCAGAGAGTCACATTTTTTTCTGTATGTATTTCCATCTGATAAGAACTTAATTACAATGCATATAAACAAAATGTATGCAAATGTATTAAGTCCACACGCACGGCACACTCACTCACACACACCGCTGCCACTGGGTGTGTGCGATGGAGCGAGATATCCGAATAATGTCCGGTCAAAGTTCTATATACTTCCAGCCGATTCTAAAGAGTTTTCTATACTCTTTTCGAGGTGGGGAAGTATTATTATTTAGCCAGAAATATTTAGAAGAACTCAAGGGAAGGCAGTTAAATTCAGACACAACTTTAAGGTATTTAAGTGGAGTTTTATATCAGAAATTTATCCTTTGACATTATATATTAATTATATAATTTATTTTACATTTTATTAGTTTTAATATCAAATGATTTTAGGTTCTAAAAAGAACCTTAAACGATTTTATGGGATGAATTTTCGATATGATATTAGACGCAATATTTTTGTTCCTATTTTTCTATTTTGGGGATCCTGTTAAGGAGTAGCAAAGTGTCTTAGTCCTTCATTTGACATGCCAACGAGCTCTCAGTTAAATTCCAGACACCCAAATATTTAAACATACAAAATTCGAATAATTATTTAACCAACTCAGATGTGCGCCAAGTCCAAGCCAATTCGCTAATAACCCCAGCAAAGGGTGTGTAAAAAACGTTTGCAAAAACAAGCCAAAAGCAAAACCAAAACAGAATCTCCGGGCAATCTTTTTGCACCATAATGACAGCCGCAGACACGAAAACGCAGAGACAGAGGCAAAGCTCGAACGCGATCCGGAATCAGAATCGGATTCCAACTGCGGATCCATCCGGCCACAGAGCTCTGAATGACTAAAAGCCCAGAAAACGAAAGAATAAATAAATGCAGAGCAAAGGGAATGTGTAATGATGTGAAGTGAAATGTAAAACGTGAAAAATAAAGTGAAATAAAGCCATGCGAGAACGGATGTGGAGAATCAATTCACTGTAAAGACCATGTTCATATCTTATTTGGACTGTGATGCCAGCAACAGCAAGAGCAACAACAGCAGCAGCAGCAGCAATTTAAATAACAGCAGCAATATTTGCAACAAATGCAATTGTGGTAGCAGCACTAGTAACGATAATATTAGCAATAGAAATTGCAACAATATCAACAGCAACTGCAGCGACAGTCAATGTTTCTGCAGCAAAGTCAGCAGCTGTACGTGCGGCAACAACATTAGCAACAATATCGCCTCTAGCCAGGAGCACAGCAGCAACTGCCACTGCAGTTTATGCAACAAATTTAACTGCAACAGCAGCAACAAGCTGGCAACAATATTTGGCATGGAGAGACTGCTGCACGCCGTACGCGAGGAGTTTCAAACGGAGGACGAGTTGGAGGATGAAGGCCAAGCCACACAGCACAGGACTAGAATCAGCAGCAGCAGCAGCAGTAGCAGCAGCGACAACAGTTGCAGCAGCAGCAGCAGTAGCACCAGCACCAGCGGCAGTGATGGCAGCAACACCTCCGCAACGCAATTGCTGCCGGTGCGACGTCGTTTGCAACGTGGTGATAGCTTCTCATCGGTTGCCGGCTCTCCCATTACCGCCTGGTCGGAGACGGGGGGAGCTACGGGCACAGTGGGGGGAGCGGGGGCGGTGGGCGTACGACGCTTCCGGCGCTCATCCATTGGAATGCAACGGAAGTCGGCCTTCCGGCAGCGGAAGCTCGACTCCCTGGGTGCGTGGCGCCGGAAGAGGTGAGTTCCTCAACTAGCAAATGGGAATATACATTACAAATATGTATATAAAATATGTTTGAGCTTCGAACACACACAATCAATAGTCGAATTCCTGGGCGACACAAAGTTGTCACAGTTTTTCTATTTATTTACCATCCCTTTAATCTTTAAATAATTTTTAACTGAGCATTTATTTAGCTTACTCTGAAATATTTATAGAATTTAAAGGAAATTCTTAATAATTAATCCAATTTTCAGTGCTAATCAAGTGCAGAATCCTTAATCCTACCAATTTGAAATTATTTTTATCATTTTTATACCTTATATCCCTTGCTCTTTCTCTCCCTCTAAGCAGGCGTACCGCTTCGGCGAGCAACTCCCGGAGACCGATACGAATCGTGCCCGATTGGACGGAGAACGCGGTGCAGGGCGAGCACTACTGGAAGCCCACTTCCGCTTCCGGTGATCTTTGTTGCTTGAACGAGGAGTGCATTGTGAGTACTGATTGATGATTATTGAAATTGAATTGAAAAGCATTTTTAAATATTTAATTTAACAAACTTTAAATAGAGATTTTTGTAAAAAGTCAGGGATAACACCGAACAAATGACGATAATCCATATTCGTATTAGAACCCTTTCGAAATTTATAATATTTTCAAAGTTCTCGGCTACAAAAAGATTTAAATTTAATTCAAATTGAGATACTTTTTCGCTATCTTGCCACATTTTGATTTATTCTGCCTGCATATCCTTTGGGCTATGGCTCCTAATAACCCTGATTCCCGCCCCTCTCTGGTGTTTTTCCCCTCTCACCCTGACATTCCTGCAATTCAATTAACACAAACTGGAAATGAAAAGTGAAAGGCAGGTTACATGTGAGCGTTATTTATTTATTGCGTGCTCGTCCAACATTCACGCAATAAACGCAGGATAAACCCGGGAACGGCATAGAGTGTCCTTGAAGGGAGGGAATTGGGGCGAAAAAGCCAAGAACGATGGGCGTGCCATCAGTTTTGGGCAGCCGAAGAAGCCAAGAGTAACAAAAAAAGTACTTTATCAGTCTCATTGTCAGCTGCAGCGGGGGAGGGGAAACTTACACGAGGAGAAACTTGGCCAGCCACCTTTTATTTTCTTCTTCTCGAAATCCTGTCTTATCTCCATCGGTTTGAGGGGAAAATGTGGGAGAAATAATCTGAACATTGCCAGGAGACACATTTATAGCATTTATGGGGAGCAGTTTTATTGATTATTAAATTTAGTAAAATTTCAACTTTAAATTGGATTTTGTGAGCGTAGTTTTTAAGGTTTTTTTTAGGGATTTAATGTGGTTTTGTTTGGGTTTTATTAAGAATTTAGCAAGAATTTAATGAAGATCTCTAAAGGATTTATTAAATATTTATTGAGGGTCAACTAACGATTTATTAAAGATTTATTGAGTATTTATTGAGCTTCTAATAAGGCTCCTTTATAAAATGAATTAAATATTGAGAAATAACTTGTAATATTACCAAAATTAAAATCAATGCGAGCAAAAGCCCTTCTGTCAGCTATTTAAACTTAAAATTGAATAAATAGATAAGCCAAAGCCAGCTTCTTGGCCACAACTTACCCCAATTTAATTCCAAGCCCTCAAGTAGCTGATCTGATGTGTAAAGGCAAACTTTTCGTAGCTAAAGTTTACCTGGAAACAATTACACAAAAACAGTTTCCGAAACTAGCACAATAAACGCACAAGCAGAGGGTTTTTCTTGACATTCCAAGGAAAAACATCCCAGCAAACCTGAGGCATTTTCCACGACGGCAATCCGTTTTCACCTGTCAGGCCGCAGCGGCAGCCAGCTCACCTTACCTCACCCCCCCTTTGACAATTAATTTGAAAGTTTGTTTTGCGGAATGCAAACGGCAATTGCAGTTTCGTCATTTGATTGCGGTTTTTGCAAAGAGATGCAAGCTGAAATTTGCTAATTAGCTCAGTAAAGGGTATCAGAAATCACCTCGATTAAAGCAAAGCATTTATTAGTTATAATATTTCATTTATATAGTACACCCCCCTTTTTTGTACTGTAATCCTGGCAAAAAACTTTGAATTGCATTCCTTTTGTGGCATTGCAGAAGAGCGGCCAGCGGATGAAGTGCTCCGCCTGCCAGTTGATTGCGCACCAGAACTGCATTCCATTCGTGAACGAGAAGGGTCAGCTGGCCTGCAAGCCCACCTACCGGGATGTGGGCATCCGGCAGTACCGGGAGCAGACCACCACCCACCACCATTGGGTGCACCGCAAGCTGGAGAAGGGCAAGTGCAAGCAGTGTGGAAAGGTAGGTTTACTTCAAGCATCGACCGCAGCACTTTAAGCACCTGAGTTTGGGTTTTTTTTTAATATTTTTGTATTGCGTATTCATTTTTTATATGTTTTTTTTCGGTTTTTGCTCGGCAAACACACGATTTTCCGTTGATGAAGCGATCAATATAATATTCAATGAGTTTTTATTTGTTGGCGCTGAAGGCCTCTTAACGGTTGAGTGGGTAAAACCACAATTTTCCATACACATTTCCATTCCAAATTTTGGAGGAATTTTAAATGATAAAGTTGATTATATTTGGATTTATTTGCATTATTTCTAATCAATTTTTACCTTAAATTGTATTTTAAAATATGATTTTGTTAAAGAAGTTTATGGAGACACTAGTAAATGGACTTAAAAATACAAATAAAATAAATTCTACTGCAAGTCTCTTAATTAACTAATTTAAAATTACTTAACTTTACAAATAATTTATTTATGTGCAACTAAATATTGTTTTACAATAAGAAAAACATCATAAAATAAAATGATGATATTTCGTGAATTTCCTATTGGAATATAACAAAAATCCAGACTCCTTCAGTACTAATTTTCGGTATGGTTTATACTGATCCCTATCTCTCCCGTAAAGCAGGCGGTGCAGAGTAAGCTCTTTGGTTCGAAGGAAATTGTGGCGTTGTCCTGCGCCTGGTGCCACGAGATCTACCACAACAAGGAGTCCTGCTTCAACCAGGCCAAAATCGGCGAGGAGTGTCGTCTGGGTGAGTACTACATACATATATATATATATATATATATATATATATATATATATATATGTATATATATATATATATATATATATATATATATTCCATAGCTCCTGCAGGAATATATATCCACATCTACTATCTAGAGCAGGCTCGCATTCTCGCTCTCCTTACGTCCTTTGTCCTTTGATTAATTACGTGACGCGCATGCAAATAAATTGCGGTCCGTTAACTTAATTAAGATTTGTGAATTAAAAGCGAGCCCGAAAAAGCAGCTCCATCAGAATGAGCCATTTCAACCTCTTGAACCTGGCTCGTTTGGCGGCCTAAAAAAATTCTAGCACAGTTATCGGGACCAGAGAAAGTACAGCTCTTGTGTCAAGTTTATATATTTATAATTTAGTAAAAAGTAATGTGAAAAATCTTACAAAAATCTGTATATAAGTTTAGTTCGCAGCTTGCAACGCATGCATCCATAAATAGATAGAAATTAGCAGAGAAAGAAGCACCCCCGCCACCCCTAATGAATTAAAATTAATATAATTCAAATTTATAATAAGTAATTATTATAATAAATAATATAAATAAATAAATATAAAAATATGTAAAAAATGTATAATACTAAATAATATAAATGTATTATTAATCGATATAAATTCGTTTAATAATTAAACCTTAACTGTAGATTTCAGAAATAAAGAAAGCAAAAAATCAATCCCTGCATCCCCTTCTCCCCCAAGCCCATTGTTGTTTATCCTGCGGAGGTGGAAAATCCACAGAATTTAGCTGCCCAATTAGCCGTACTAGCAGCTTAACCATATGGCAAAGGGGAAATGTGCAGGAGAGCTTTGGGAATCGCAAATGTCAATGCCAAGGACATACCAAAGGATGGCTTTGCGCCATCTGTTTGGACTTATCATCTTTATCATCTCGATAAATGCCCCAGAAAGCTGCTCAGCTGCAATCTGTGTGCAGGCGCAACGTAAACTTTTTTCAATTACAGTAATTGCAATAAAATGCTAACTGGCAGTCACAGTCACCTAGTCCTTACTGTCCTGACTGTCCTGGGGAATGTTGCAACAAAGTCCCAATGATGATGATGATGGTGACTTAACCGCTTCCTGTTCACGTTTTTATAAAGTGTCTCAATGAGCATCTTGTTAACACACTCTCTCCAGGGCAGACTGCTGCTGCTGCTGCCATCATGGCATTCTGGTATATCGGTATTCACGGTATCCCAGTATTTGGCATCCCGTCGGGGCAAGCAATGGGCGTCGGAAGGGATGAAGGACATGACCGGAGATGAAGACAAGACAGCACGAAATAGAATTACGAGTGGGTGTCATGCAGGTGGCGGATCGTATCCTTTGTCCGCCTTTGAGCAGCAGCAGCAGCTCCTTTGGCCAAGTTGTGGCATTCATAATTGCTCTTTGGTATGCCGGTTATGCCTGGTACCCTTCCCCTCGTCTACTTTCCTTCATTCCCCACCATTTAACCCACACACACACTCACACATACACATACCCAAAGGCTCTTAAAGGTGGCAAATTGCATTTAGTTGCTTGGCAATTCTTTAGCACTTGCCACTCCCCTACACACACACACTCACACACAAATAATTAGCTTTTCCGGAAAGAAAATTGCGTTGTCCAAACATTGCCACACTGCCAGAAACTGAAAATAAATGCTGAAAATAGCAAAGGAAATACAATAATACTAACAATTTCTTGGCGGACTTTATGGAAATTTAAAATGCAAATTGTTGTTGTCCATATTTTCTTGTTCCCACCCAGAAAGGTAAATCTGGACAAATTTTGTTGATTTTCGTGTTAACTAATTTTGTTTAAAATCTCGGCATTATTTATAAAAAACTGTTAAAAAAAACTGCTTTATTTCGAATATTGGTATAAGATTTACATTGGAATAAGATCTACGATATTCGTATAAGATTTACGATATTGGGATAAAATTTACGATATTCAAAGACAATTTACGATATTCAAATACGATATTGGTGCAAGATTTACGATATTCAAATACGATATTCGAATGCGATTTACGATATTCAAATACGATGTACGATATTCAAATACGATTTACGATATTCGAATGCGATTTACGATATTCAAATACGATGTACGATATTCAAATACGATTTACCTACATGAGCATCACTGA